>PVKA01031985.1:0-25746 GCA_004027165.1 Ctenomys sociabilis | reverse complement strand
GTTTTTTTTTTTTTTTTTTTTTGTCTTTTTGAGACAGGGTCTCACTATGCAGTTCAGGCTGGCCTTAAGCTCACTTTGTAGCTCAAGCTGGTCTTGAACTCACAACAATCCTCCTGCCTCAGCCTCCCAAGTGCTGGGATTACAGGCATGCGCCACCACGCCCGGCTATTAATTCTTAAGATGATCTTAGGAAGTGGGTATTTATTATCCCCACTTTAGGAAAATTGAGACCTGCTAGTGGGGGCTAAGTGGCCCAGGTCACACCCAGCATACAGACCTGGCCGGGAGCCTGCACATATAAGCACCACACCTTACTGCCTGCCTAGGTTGTAAAGGGAAGCCTGGTGTCAGCTGGCCATGGTTGCGGAGTTGGACATCTCCCCATAATCTGGAGCACAATAGGGAGCCCTGGGAGGCTTTAGCAGGGGCAAGACATGGCCAGACCTCTGCCTCCCCTGTGCTGGCTGAACTTAAGGGAGGAATTGGAGCCCATAGCCATGTGGCCCTGGTAACAGAGACCTGGAACTGAGTCAGTGTCTTCCATTGGGGGAGGGAAGTGACTCAGGTGACAAGGGGGCCCAGCCTGGCCTGCACCTCACTGACCCCTCCCACAGGGCTTCACCCTCATGACGGTGCCAGACCTCCTCCGAGGAGCTGTGTTTGTGAGTGAGGCCCTGAACTGTGGGGGAGGCTGCCCTGGGGCTGGGCAGGGGGCATGCCATAGCGGAGAGGCTGGGCACAAATCCAGGTGCTGTTCGGGAGGGGTGGGACTGTGACTGCAGACTGGGAGGTAAGACTACCCCACCTGTTTTCCCCCAGGAAGGCTGTGGGATGACACCAAACGCCAGCCCATCCCAAGTTTACAACATTGACCCCTCCCGCTTTGAAGACCTCAACCTGGCTGGGACGGCAGAGGTGGGGCTCGCAGGTGAGTGCTGCCTGAGTGGTAGGGCAGAGGGGCAGGAGAGAGGGGGACAACAGGAAGCATTGTTGGGGACAGCAGGCAAGGAGACCCCAGCTACCCCAGGGCATGATGGCACACACCTGTGATCCAGGCACTCTGGGAAGCTGAGGCAGGATTGCAAATTTGAGCCCAGCTTGGCAAGTTAGATCATCCCAAAGTAAAAATTTAAAAAGGGGTGGGGATGTAGCTCAGTGGAAAGGCCCTGAGTTCAATCCTTAGTCCTACAGAACTAAGAACAGCTGGGCATGGTGGTACATACCTGAAATCCTACCACTGGGGAGGCTGAGGCAGGAAGATGCCATGAGCTCAAGGCCATCCTGAACTATATTTATCTTTTAAAAAAAGAAGAAAAAGTGCTGGCAATATGTGCATGGACCGAGGTTTGATCCCTGGCACCACATGCCATGCCAACCCCACCCCTGGGCACACTGAGACTGGGTGTGGAGGCATACACATATAGTCCCAGCACTGGGAAGGCTGAAAACAGGAGGATCACTACAAGTCCAAGCTGCATGGTAAGACCCGGTGCCAAATACATAAAATAAAATCTAGCGCCTGGCGAGATAGCTCAGTGGATTAAAGCATCAGTTTAGGCAAGCGCAGGGATGGTGGTTTGATCCCCAGTATCACATTCTACACAAGCTCTGCCCCCTGGTGGGCTGAGCTCATCCCAGAGTCTGGGCATAGTGGCATATGCTCTGGGGAGGCTGAAAATAAGAAAATCACTGAGTCCAAGCTGCGTAGTGAGACCTTATGGCACCCATACATTTAAAAATAATAATTTTTTAAAAATTAAACATTTTTTAAAAATGAAGGGGAAGGGCCAGCCAAATAGCTCAGTAGATTAAAGCACCTACAAGTAGACTCAGGGGTCAGAGGTTCAATCCCTGGGCCTACCGTGCCGGCCCTGCCCCCAGGGCACACTGAGACAGCAATTGAGACTGGGCGTGGTGGTGTAATCCCAGCACTAAACAGGAGAATCACTTGGAGTCCAGTCTAGTAGTGAGACCTTGAACACCCTGTAGACCCTTCCCTAAAACACAGGAAAAAAAGAAAATACAAAGGTATAGGGATACTCTTAACAGTTATTCTGACATAGGGTTGTGGCCACCAGAGGAGCCTTGTCTGAGTCTCACAAAGGTGATGGTCACCCTGGCTGGCCCCATCCTACTCCCTTCTCTTCCTCTCAGGCTACTTCATGGACCACAGTGTGGCCTCCAAGGACCTGCCAGTCAGGTGACACCCAGCTCCTTTAAATCCTGTCTCCACCTGTGACTTTCACTCTGCCCTCCCTGACTCAGCCTCACCTGCTCCCACCAGGATGGCCTGTGCGAGCACCTGCTACCGGGCAGAGACTGACACTGGGAGGGAGCCGTGGGGGCTGTATCGGGTGCACCACTTCACCAAGGTCAGTTGGCGCGGGGAACGGTGGGGGGGGGCGTCACCCAACCCACCAGGCCTCCTGACTGCTGTGCCCCCACCTGCCCAGGTGGAGATGTTTGGGGTGACAGGCCCCGGGCTGGAGCAAAGCTCACAGCTGCTGGAGGAGTTCCTGGCCCTGCAGGTGGAGATCTTGACAGAGCTGGGCCTTCACTTCCGGTGCGGAGTGGGAGCGGTCTGTGGGAGGGACAGCATGGGCCAGGTGCTCCCCTCTGTAGCCTCCTTTGTCCTGTGAGAGCGACAGGACTGGAGGGACATTGTGTGTATCTGCAGTGAAGCCCTTCCTCAGCCCTTTCTCCCACCTGCTCTGCACACACAGCTGAGATGCCCACAGCCAGTGGGAAGGGAGGGAAGGAGGGAGTCCCCAGCCATGCTCAGCTTTCTCATAGGGTTTGAGAGAGGCCAAGAAAGGTGGGTTTTTATTTCTGGGTGAATAAAATGGCAAAAAATGGGGTGCTGTTTTGTTACTTTTTTCCAGTACTGGGGATGGAACCCAGGGCCTTTGTGCTGAACTACACCTCAAGCCTCTTTTGTATTTTAGAGATAAGATCTTACTATGTCATTGAAGTGCTCACGTTGACACCAGGCTTGGTGACTCATTCTTGTAACTTGGGACTCATTCCTGTAACTTGGGAGGCCAAAGCAGGAGGATCATAAGTTCAAGGCCTGTTCAGGCTGCATAATGATCTCAAATCCAGCTTAAAACTATAGCAAGATCACGTTTCAAATGGCAAAAGAAAAAAATGCCCCAGCTGGGCTCAAACTTGCAGTATTCCTGCCTCAGCCTCCAGAAGTCCTGGATCACAGACAGGCCTGTGCCATTGATCCAGCTGAGAGGCGGCCCTCACAGAAGGGGAGCAGCCTGGAGACTTCACCTTCCTTCTATCCCATCTCACCCCTTCCCCTTTGTAGCTGTTTCCTTCTTTCCAGCCATTTCCCTCAGTGTGGGCTGCCTGCTCCTCCTTGGCCTCAGCTTCACCCTTTCTGCCTCACCCCTGCTAACTTTCACTGCACCTCTGTTCCTGGCTGCAGGGTTCTGGACATGCCTACCCAAGAGTTGGGCCTTCCTGCTTACCGCAAGTTTGACATTGAGGCCTGGATGCCTGGACGAGGCCGCTTTGGAGAGGTGAGGCTTGCCTTGCTGTGTCAGGGACTCAGTGGGGATTGGAAGGACGGGCTGGCCCCCACAGCTGAGCCTCCCATCCTCTCCTGCCCCCAGGTTACCAGTGCTTCCAACTGCACAGACTTCCAGAGCCGCCGCCTACACATCATGTTCCAGACCGAGGCCGGGGAGCTGCACTTTGCCCACACGGTGAGGCTGGTGTACCCCTGCCCACCTGCCCGCCACCCCTGCTCCCCCGCCCACATTCCCCCAGGGCCCTGGCAAGCCTGGCTCTGAGCACACCTCCCTCCCAGGTAAACGCCACGGCCTGCGCCATCCCCCGTGTCCTCATCGCCCTGCTGGAGAGCAATCAGCAAGAGGTGAGGGGTGCAGAGGGCCCATCACAGGGAGGCTACAGGAGGACTGGGGCAGTGGCAGCATCTAAAGGCCTGTCTGTCTCCAGGATGGCTCGGTCCTCGTGCCCCCTGCCCTTCAGCCGTACCTTGGCACCGATCGGATCACAGCCCCCACCCACACGCCTCTCCGATACATCGGCCCCAACCAGCCCCGGAAGCCCAGGCTCCCTGAGCAGCCAATGTCAAGCTGAGAATTGCTGGCACCGATCTGTGACTTCACGCTGCCTCCTGAGCTTAGAGGCCCCAGACACTGGGCCTGTCTTCCTGGGCCCATTCTGATGCCTGCATTCCTCACGCCAGTTCCACACCTGGGCACCGGGACCCACCTCCCACCCCCTCCTTCCTACTCCCTTGGAGTGAGCCAGCCCTGTGATTCTGGGGGCCACCTGCAGCAGGAAAACAGGATATAGAAGAGCACAGCTCCATCCTTTCTCTTTTCTCCTCCTGGCTGATCAGAAAGTCCCAATAAAGAGAATGGAGAGGCCCAAGGAGATAGGTCAGTGGAATAAGTTCTTGCCTGGCAAGTGCAAGGTCCTGAGTTTGATCCCTGGTACCACCAAAAAAAAAAAAAAAAAAGCGGAGACCTTTGTGGGTCTGTGACTAAGGGAAATGCTGCTGACTGCTCAGCAGTGCCACATCAGGGCATCTGTGACCATAAGGACTGTCACTGGGCACCTGTGGAATGGCTTGAGGGCCACCCAGAAGGGTTGTGAGGATGCCAAGTCCCCCCCCATCTCCATGGACAAGCTGGGCAGTCCTAAGAGGCTCCAGCCCCAGATCTCCCCAGATCCAGCCCCCAGTGTGCTTCCCACTCTTTGGCGGGCTTCTGAGCAGCCCCCACACCCCATCCTTTGCAGCACTTAGAGAATCCAGTCACTCTGTCTTCCGTGGGACTTGTCCACCCCATTCCTACTCAGATGCCACAGAAGCCTCATCTCCCTGCTCCTTGTGATCATCTGAGACAGAGCAAGGCCTTCCAGTGCCTAGAGCTCTCCCTGAACTCCATCTTGGAGGAAAGGACAAAGTTGGCAGGATCTCGCATCTGTCCTCTCGGTTCCTCTCTGCCTTCCCTGCATAAAGTGTATTTATGTGAGTGTTGTCTCCTCCTCGTGTCCACTCCAAGGTTGGGGTGCCAGCCAATTTGTACACTACTGTAGTGCCACAGCTTAAAAGAGTAGGTGCTCAATAAAAGTTTGCCTGCCTGGGCCCAAGGATATAACTCAGTGGTAGAACACTTGCCTGGCATTGGCATTCATGATGTTGCTTCCATCCCATGCTGCAAAATAACACCGGGTGGTGTGTGGCACTGCCTAAGCACTACATACGTTGTTTCTGCTTCACCCACAAGCTGCAATAAGTCCTCCACTGTTTTATTAATGGGACCACTTTAGTGACGTTAGGCAGCTGTCCTAGGCTGAATGCTGCCCAAGTGCTGGAGCTAGGCACTCCGGCCAGAACCTGACCACCTCAGAAGTAGATAGGTGAGACCCACTTTCCAGATGAGGAAATGAGGGGCAGTGGAGCTGGGTGGAGTTCAGTGAATGGCCACATGTGGCTTGGAACCTGGGTAAGCCCCTTGCCCACTGTAGCACTTGGAGCTGGAAGCCTGAGGCGTGCGTGCAGAGTGAGGGACCCATGAATAATTGAGGATTGTGGGCAAGTTGGCCGTCCTGCAGCTGTCAAAGTGACATGGGTGAGGGAGCAGTGGCTGCATCACTTCCTTGCCTGTAGGGCCACCCAACAGGCTATAAGGCGTTGGCAGCAGCCGCAGAGCTGAGGACCTGGGTCCAGACACCCCACCATGGTGCACTGTGTGCCTGTCCCTGCGCTGTTGCTGCTGCTAGGGGCCGGTGAGTGCCAGACTTCTAGCCTGGGGGCGGGTAGGTGGGCAGAAGGGCTGGTGGGCCTGGTGAAGGCTGAGTCAGTACCGAGGACAGCACCCATATCCTCCACAGCCACTGCCACTCCCCTGGTGCCCAGGCCTCATGAGGAGGTGAGTGTGGACCCCTTCCTGCCCAGCCTCCCCCACAATCTCCAACCCTTGAGCTACCCCACCCAATCTCCCCTGCCCTCTGACCCTTCACTCCTGCCCGCAGCTGACTCGCTGTCTGGCGGAGGTAGTCACTGAGGTGCTGACCCTGGGCCAGGCCCAGAAAGGACCCTGCACAGCTCTTCTCCACAAAGGTAAGGGAACCCCAGCTCTTCTGCGAAATACTACTCCATGCACAGGGCTCTGCCCAGGGTACTCACCTGCCCTCCCACCCACCACATGCTGTCTGCACAAAGGGGTGTCCTGTGGGACCCAGCCCCCAGCCTGTCCAGTGCTCCCACCTGATGCAGCCTGGCTCCAGCTTCCCCCTCCTCCTGTGTTCCTGCAGGGGGAAAGGATGGAGCTGGGAACACCCCCAACATCTGCCCCTCCTCTCCCACTAATGTGCTGTGGGACCTCATTAGGACCTAGAACTCTTCAGGGTCTCAATTTCCAGGCTTGATGCTCAGAGCATCTGTCTTTTTTTTGTATACGTGTGTGTTTTAGGGAAGGGCCTACAGGGTGTTCCGGGTCTCACTACTAGATCAGTCTCTTAGTGATCTGCCTGTTTATAGCCTCCAAAGAGCCAGGATTACAGGCTCGCACCACCACACCCAGTCCCAATTGCCCTGTCCGGGCAAACCAGGGGTGGGGGCAGAGCCGGCATGGCAGGCCCCAGGGATCAAACCCCTGGGCCCTGCACCTACTTGCAGGCACTTTAATCTGCTGAGCTATTTGGCCAGCCCTTGCATCTGTCTCATTCTGCCAGAGATATGTAAGACAGAGCTCTATGGCTGCGTGCCCCCTAAAGAAAAGGGATTGCTGCATGGGGACTCCAAGAAGCAGGAAGCTGGGAAGTCAAGGTCCAGCCAGGAAGTGAGGGATGAGGAAGAGGAGGCAACAGAGAGCACCCATGAGGCTGAGGGGCGAGAACAGGCCGCTCTTGAGCAGCTCCACAGTCAGCCCTACCAACAGGAGGAGAAAGAGGACAAGGAAGAAAAGGAGCCCATGGAGGCCAAAGACCTGTGGAAGAAAAGACTAGAGGGTGGGGAGGGCAGTGATGAAGAGACATCCCAGTTTGAGGCAGAGAAGGGTGTGGAGGTGCAGGGTGGGGGCCGCAACCTGTGGCAGGGGACCAAGAGGGTCTCGGAAGAGAGACATGCAAACTCAGTGCACGGTCACCATCACCACCACCAGCAGCCAGAGCCTGAGGCCAAGCAGGAGGAGGATGCTTCAAAGCAGGAGGTGAGTGGGGGAGGAGCACCTCCTTATTGCCACAAGCAGCTCCCAGACTGGGCAGCAGCACACAGCTGATCTGCCACCAACAGATCAAAATGGCTGAGGCCAGGGTCTAGGTAGCAACATCTAAGCAAGGTCTCTGTTGGCTGAAGTGCTTCCCATCTGAGATTACAGTCAATGGGAAGACCAGCATTACAAGCATAGTCACCAGGAAGGCCACCATGATTGCCTAGAAGCAATCCAAGCTAGCCACCCCTGCCAGTCCATAACCATCAAGTTGGCCACCAGGAAAGTGGCTGCTTGTAGTGGGCTCACTGGGCTACAGTGACACCACTGCTGGGCAGTCGAGGGTAAGATGTCACCAAGGTGGGTGACACAAAGTGGCCATCACATCACAAATGGGTCACCCAAGTTGGCCCTCATTGGTAGTCCCACTGAGCACTCCACAAAGACATCAGACTTGCAGGTTGTGGCAAACATTGGTATTATTGCACACTACAAGGACCAGGATGACTGCTGTGGATCACCGATGTGAGAAGTGACAGGTGACCCCTGGGGCAGCCTGCTTTTGCAGGTAGGCATTGACCACTGTTTCTGATCCCACCAGGAGCACAACATGAAGCAGCTGGAACGCATGAGTGATGAGCTCAAGAAGGCCACCGAGATGCTGGGGGAGGCACTCAGGAGGGAGGGCTGACCCACCTCACCCCTTCCTCTTTCCCTAGCTGTCCTTAGGGCTTAGGACTGTTGACTCCCCCAAACCTGGCACTCCACTCTACCCCAACCTGTAAGGGAGAGGAGGAGGCCACCTTGGAACCAAGCCTGAGGGGACAAGTCTGAGCAGAGTAGGGGCTAGGCTTACAGCCACTCAAGGAAACACCTCCAATACCCACCACACACACACACACACACCTTCTGAGTGAATAAAGCACAAAGAAAACCACTTGGGCCTGTTGTGTAGCCCTTGACTTGGGAAGGTTAGGGGAGGGTGACGCGGATGACTGGGAAGGGCACCTCAGTCTGGGCTTAAGTCAGAACAGAGATTTTATTAAACTGGCAATTATATTAACAAAACAAATCAGATGGGGTCAGGGTTGTCAGGAAGAGGTGTGGACGCTGGGGCAGGAGGAAGCTTGCTTTGGCTCCGAACACTGTGGACCACGATGTCATCGTATTCATCCTAGGAGCAGAGCAGGTGGCAGAGGGGCTCAGGTGGCTATCCCCCTGCCGTTTGCCTAAGTCACTCACTGCACAGATCTGGTCTTGCCTCAAAACAGTTCCCTGCTCCTGGTTTAACTTCCCATGCCTGGCACTTAAAGCACCCTTTCCAAGTCCCAGCTCCCAGACCTGGGTCCTCCCATCACACAAGCCAAGCCTGTATCTCACAAGCAACTGGAGGTCCCTCCTCTACCCTTCAGCCTTAGCCCAAATGCCTCACACCCCTTGCCAATGTCCTGGCACTTGGGCTCTCTAGTAAAACCTCTCCTCCCCTCTCCTGGCAGTCGTGTTCTAATACCTGCTGCCAGTCACTCACCAGCAGCCCAAGTTCTCCAACTCCTGTACCCCAAATCTCTCCCCATGCTGTGTCCACTCACTACAACCAAGATCTCTCCCCCCTGCCCAAGCTGTGCCCACTGCTGCTTCAGCTTTTCACCACCTCTGCCCACCTTCCTGCCACCCCATTCAGTACTCACCACTGCCCACATCGCTCCCACGGCTGCTGAGTTCCCTAACAGAAGGGCCACTGGTCTCAGTGTCACCTAGTCACCTCCCTTTCTTGAACTCTGCCAGCTGCCCCCTCCCTCCTTTCTCCTGACTCACGCCCTCATCTCTGCTGTCGCTGTCACTGTCACTACTGCTACTGCAGGGGCCAGGCTTCTCATCCTCATCATCAGGCTCAGGGGCTCCATGTAAGCGGAGAAGGTGGGCAAGGACAGTATTGTGCCGGAGCAGGGCACTTCCCAGTGGGGTGCGGCCCCCATACATGCGGGCTGTGGGATTGGCACCCGCCCTCAGGAGAAGCTCCAGCACATCGGCCGCCTGTGCCTCCACTGCCAAGTGCAGGGGACTCCGGCCACATGTGGGCTCCTGTAGAGTACAGCAGAGGTCATTAGCCTGATAAGCAGACACCCACACACACACCACATAACACCTGTGTCTACACCTCCTCACCGGTTTGTTGAGGTCAGCTCCAGCATCATGGAGAACACGGACCATTTCTGCATCTTTGTGGATGACTGCCACATGGAGTGGTGTGTGGCCTGGGGACACAGTAAATGGTGTCAGACAATGGGGTGAGGTCCCTGGGCCACCAGTGCTATCATCCCCCAGGAGGGCCATCCCAAGTACATGAAACAGGCATGAACCTCAGATGCCCAAGTCCAAGGTGGTCTGAGGGTCCTGGCCTCATCCCCTGGCAATGGGATTTATGGGTTCCAAGGTGAGGAGTCTGGGGTCTTTGAATGGGAGCTCTAGATTGTGGGGCCAGACTTGAGTCTCCGGTCTCATTTCACAAAGGATCTGGGACCTAAGCAGCTCAAGAGCCTTCCTTGGGTTAGAGGGTGGACTCTGAACACCAGGTACCACAGATAACCTTAATCCATTTGAGGAGGGCCCTGGCCCCTGGCAGCTGGGCTTCCTGGTCAGAAAGCTGAGACTCAGAGCCAGGGCTCTGGGAGACAGGTCCTTCCCCATGAGACCTGGTGGACAAGACTACTGGCCCTGCACCCTGCTGCCTGGGGTTGGGACCCTGGAGTCCTACAAAGCCAGGCTCTCAATCCCTGAGTCCTGAGTGGGCAGGGGCTGTGCTGTGTGCCTAAAAACAGCAATCCCAGATGGACTGCATCTTGCAGGTGCAAGCTAAGCTTGCTTAACTGCTGGATCCTGGCAGCTTGGGCTCTGGGTCCCAAGTGGTCTGAAGTCACCATCCTGGATCACTTATGTCCCATTCTCTATTATCCAGGGTCTGAGAGGTGATCCTTGGTCCTGATGCCAGGGTCCCTGAAGCCCAGGCTTGATTTTTCCAAGGGGCTGGGTTTTGAGTTAGAAAAGCTGAGCCCAGAGCCAGGTGCCCTACCCAATGGGGACCCAGCATTGGGACCAGGCGGGGCTGGGTCCTTCCCCAGCCCTCACCCTCATAGTTCTCAGCCTCCAGCTGTAGCTTCCAGTCCTCTTCACTCTCTTCCTCCTTCTCCAACTCAGGCTCAGGGTGCAAGGCAGCAGGGGTGTGGCTGGTATCTGGGGTGCAATCTCGGCTCTGTGTGAGGTAGCTGTAGGAGGCTTCCCGGGGGCGAGGCTGGAGCAGCACGCGTGCACAAGTGGGGGCCCCCACACGACAGGCCAGGTGCAAGGCCGTGTGACCCCCACGCTCCCCCACCAGCAACCCTGCGCCTGCTGCATACAACTTCTCCACGGTGGATGCCTCCCCGAGAATAGCTGCCAAGTGCAGGGCTGTCTACAGGAGCAGAAAGCAGAGGTTCAGGTCACATGGGGGACCCCAGATCCCACGCCCTGCAAGGTCCCCTGTGGCTTACTTGGCCTAGATCATTCTGCAGGTCCAGGTACTCAGTGCCCGCGGAGAAGCCCAAGAGGAAGTCCAGAAAGGGCTCATGCTGATGAATCACAGCTAAATGCAGTGCTCTGGGGGCAAAAGCAGGGGGCAGAGGGCAGAAGTCAGGTACTGTGCCTGCCTGCAACAAACATGGAGCACCTACCGTGTGCCAAGTATTGTGACCACAGTTCTGGAAACAGCTATCAATATTTGGGAGGCTCAGACGGCATTAATTAATCACAGATTAATCGATGTTTATTAAGTGGGACTTCCACTTCCCTTCAAAATGAAGTAATACAGGGTTGGGGATATAGCTCAGCAGCATAGTTCCTGCCTCGCAAGCATGAAGTCATAAATTTCCAGTACAAAGCAAAAAAGAAAAGAAAAAGAAAGAATACCCTTCAAAATGAAGTAATATGACCAATTTCTCTCCCATCTGAAACAACTGAAAATAAAATCAGACCAAAAAAAGTATATGAATCAATAGTTGTGCTGTGTTTTGTCTTTCTGAAACAGGCTCTCTTGCTATGCAGTTCAGGCTGGCCTTGAGCTCACTTTGTAAGTTTGAGACACCCAGCTGGTCTCAAACTTGTAACAATCCTCCTGCCTCAGCCTCCTGAGTGCTGGGATTATAGGTGTGTGCCACCATAGTTTTTTTTTTTGTTTATTTGTTTTGGGGTTTTTTGTCTTTTTGAGACAGGGTCTCACTATGCAGTTCAGGCTGGTCTCGAACTCACAACAATCCTGGGATTACAGGCATGCACTACCACGTCCGGCCCTCCATCATAGTTTTGAAGACACTAGATATCATGCAATAAATCACAGTAATTCCTGAAAGACTGGGAACATGAGGTGATGCACTACAATTGACTGCTGCAGGTTACCATTGGAGAGAATTCCTAAGCCGTGGGTTACCGGTACAGAGACCCATGCAGAGGTCTCAGGGTAACTGAGTCTGGAGAGAACAAGGTGTCTGAGCCATAGGCCCAGTATCCAAAAGGAGAGAGCTGCACAAGGAGAGAGCCCTAGACATCTGCAGAGGGTCCCAGCAAGTATTCAGGAGGGTATTAGTCAGGGTCTGTGTGTGAGTCCAGGGATGAAGGGGGATAGTCACCCAAAAAGATTAAAGTATCCATCATAGGGCCAAGGGAGACAGCTCAATAGAGTAAGTGCTTCCCTGGCTAATGCAGGGTCCTGAGTTCAATCCCTGGTACCACAAAAAGAGAAAAAGGTATCTATCATTCATTCAGAATGGTGGCTGTTCCTCCTAGCTGGGCTAGAGCAACTTGGCATTCACATGACCCTGGGTGTTACAATCAGGAAGGTTTTGCCCAGTAGTGGGAAATAATAAATCTTAGGAACACAGCTCAGTACAGAACTAACAAGTCATAAAGGCAAAACTCAAGAAAGGATCAAACTAATTTGAAGTGATTTAACTGTATCCCAGATCAACACTCAGGAAGTTATATGAATACAAAACAGGGTAAACTTCTCAATGTGTGGCTTCTTTTTATTTTACTTATTTTTTTATGTATTTAGTACAGGGTCTACAGGGTCTCACTACACAGATCACACTCATAGTTATTCTCCTGCTTTCAGCATTGTAGACAGGCATGTGCCACCATGCCCAATCTCAATCCCGTCTCAGTGGGCCTTGGGGGAAGGGCCAGCACCGCAGGCCAGGGATTGAACCTCCGGGGTCCCTGTGTCTGCCTAAGCAGGTGCCTTAATCTACGGAGCTATCTGGCCAGCCCCCAATGTCTGGCTTCTAACCAAAGATTATCAGGTATGCAAGAAAATGATTTATCTTAACAATCATCAACTAATTGAAACAAACCCAGAAATGACATTGGCGCTATTTTTGTTTGTTTGGTTTTTTGTTTGTTTTTGCAGTACTGGAAATTGAACTTAGGACCTTGCACTTGCCAGGCAAGCACTTATTCAACTGAGCTATCTCCCCGGCCTGACACAGGTGCTAGAACTAGCAAACAAGAATACCAAAATAACTATTACTCACACTGTGTGTTCAGAAAGTTAGGTAGGCACACAGATCATTGAAGAAAACATTCAAATTGAACTCTATTAAGAGTTCAAGCCAGGTGTGGTGGTGCATGCCTGTAATCCCAGCACTAGGGAGGCTGAGGCAGGAGGATTTTTGTGAGTTCGAGACCAGCCTGAGCTACAAAGTGAGCTTAAGGCCAGCCTGAACTGCACAGTGAGACCCTGTCTCAAAAAGACAAAAACAAAAACAAAAACAAAAAAAAAAAAAAAAAAACAAAGAGTTCAATAGCACCTGAAATGAAATAGCACCAAGTGTGAGGGATGTCCTCCCAAAGCCTCATTCGATCATAGAGTTTTTTCAGAGGTGGCTGAATCTAGAATGTGTGATTCATTCCTACAACAATGCTGGGATTAAGGGTGCTGGGATTAGGGGTATGGGACTGCTGAATCAGCCCACTGATTGGACTGACACTGCCCTCCCTAATCCTGGTAGACTGGATATAACATAAAGGACAGAAAGAGGCTTCTCCTATGCTCTCTCTGTTGATGCCTTCCACCATCATGATTAACTCTCTGTCACGTGCCACCATGTCTTGCAGCCAGCTGATTATGGACTGAAATCTCCACAAACTGTGAACTAAATAAACCTTTCCCTTTTAGCTTTGAGTATCAGGTTTTTTTGGGGGGGATTGTTGCTGTTTTTGTTTTGTTTTGTCTTTTTAAGAACGGTCTCTATGTGACTCAGGCTGGCTTTGAGTTCATTTTGTAGCCCAGGCTACTCTCAAACTCTCAAGAATCCTCTTGCCTCAGCCTCCTAAGTGCTAGTATTATATGCAGTTGCCATCATGTCCATTGATACCCTATCTTAAAGGGCAAAAGTAAAAGACAAAGTCTTGTTATGTAGCACAGGCTGACCTTAAACTCACAGAGATCCTTCTGCCTCAGTCTCAAAAGGATCCCAAGCCCAGCGGTTTGAGACTACCAGTCTGAGCCATAGATCCCAAGATACCATCCCAAAAGAGAAAAGAGAATCAGTGAGCTAAGGGACAACTTCAAGAAGCCTTGTATATGTTTAACTGGGGTCTCTAAAGAAAGAGAGAGATAGATAAAACATTACAAGAAATAATAGATGGAAATTTGTCAAATTTGATAAAAGTTATAAAGCCACAGATTTAAAAAGCTCAATGAACCCCCAAAAACAAGGAATATGAAGAAAATTACAAGGTTTGTCATAGGCACATTGTTCAAAATCAATCATCAATCTTTTTTTTTTTTTTTTTTTTTGTGAAACCAGCGATTGAACTCAAACACTTATACTTCCCAGGGAAGCACTTATTCTACTGAGCCATCTCCCTGGCCCTTACAATCATCAATCTTTGAAGAAGACAAAATCTTTTTAAATAATTTAAAAAGCAGAACTGGGTGTGATGGCGCATGGCTGTAATCCTAGCATTGAGGGCCGGGGAGATGGCTCAGTGGAATAAACGTTTCCCTGGCAAGCACAAGGGCCTGAGTTCGATCCCCAGTTCTGCCAAAAAAAATAAAAAAATAATCCTAGCACTCGGGAGGTTGAAACATAAGGAGGGAGATTGAGAGAAGAGGATCTCTGTGAGTTTGAGACTAGTCTGAGGGCTACAAAAGTAAGCACAAGGCCAGCCCAAACTGTATAGTGAGGCCCTGTCTCAAAACAAAAAAAATAGGGACTGGAGAGATAACTCAGTGGAATAAGTGCTTCCCTGGCAAGCGCAAGGGCCTGAATTCAATCCCCAGTTCCACCAATAAATAAATAAATAGGACAAAACTCTTCAAAGCTTCCAGGCACATGCCTGTAACCCCAGCACCTGAAATTCTGAGGTCAGTTTAGACTTCATTGAGTTCAAGCCACCCAGAACTATGTAGCAAGACACTGTTTAAGGGCTGGCCTAATAGCTCAGCAGATTAAAGAACCTACTTAGGCAGACACAGGGGCCAGGGGTTTGATCCTGGGCACACTGAGACCAGATTGAGACTGGGCGTGGTGGTGAACACCTGTAACCCCAGCTCCTGGGAGGCTGTAAACAGGCTAATCACTATAAGTACCATCTAGTAGTGAGACCCTGAACACCCTGAAGACCCTTCCCTGATACAAAAAAAAAAAAAAAAAAGAAAGAAAGAACAAATCAGATCCAAAGTAATCAGAAGAAAGAAAATAGTAACATTTGAACAGGGTCAATAAAATAGAAAGTAAAGGAATGATAGAGAAATTCAATAAACCAGAGCTGGTTCTTTGAGATCAGTGTTTTACTGAGTACCCCCTCTGGGTCAGATTCTGTTTGAGTCACTGGAGACATAGCAGTAAACACAAGAAACAAAAAAACGGAGGTACAGTCCCTTACATGGGCCTTTCTTTTTTGGTACGTGGGACTGAACTCAGAACCCTGTTTGTACTTGCCAGGGAGAAACTTATGCTGCTGAGCTATCTCCCCACCAAAGTAGCTTGGTCCCTCACCCAGAATATTCTCCTCCGGTTTTAGCTACTTTTCTCATTTTCTTGTTTTTGAAACATTTACTGCCTTTTGACAAACCTTTTTTCTTTCCTTCCTTGTTTCTTTTACTTTTCAAAATGAAAGATTTCTGAACTTTTCTGTTAGGTGTCATAAATTTACCCTGGGATTTTACCAATATCTTACAAATTTTGATATGCTGTATTACTTTCACAATTCAGTATACTTTCTATTTTGATTTCTTCCTGTTTCTTTTCCTTCCAACGTTTCTATATAGCCCCACTAAAATAATGGATAACGATAAATTTTTGCCTGTTTTCCTCGCTGCCATACAACTCATATCTAAAATAGAGGCTGAACCATGGTAGTACATGAGGAATATTTAGTTAACAGATGAATCTCTGTTCTCATGGAACTACATTCTTGAATTAAAGATTTGAAGACCAGTGCTCACAAAACAGGATTACAGCGTCTTGGGAAAATATTGATTTTGGAAATCAGTCAAAGTGGGGCTGGGGAGATGGCTCAGTGGAATAAGCGCTTCCCTGACAAGCAAGCTCAAGGGCGTGAGTTCAATCCCTGGTTCCACCAAAAAAAAAAGGAAATCAGTCTATGGCTCATAAATCAGAAGCAAAGCAAAATTCTATTCGGAAGTTACAGGTCAGTAGCAATCTGAGCCAGTGTTTCACCAGGAAGGTTCAAATCGGATTTTGAGTACCAGGGTGGGGATTCCAGGCTCTGAAAATAGAAGATTTGAAGTGATTGGGTTTGGATGATAGTAGAAGAGCAGTTCTGTTACAAGATAGGACTTTGGGGTTAGGAGTAACCAACCCATCAGGAAGTCCAACGTCGGAAGTCAAAATTGGGAGTAAAAAGTTAGGTAGCCACACGGATCAAAGACTGATAGGGAAACAGACGTCGGATTCTAGGGCTTGGTTTGGAAAGGTTCACTCACGTGTCCCCGTCCTCAGTGACGTAGCCAAAGACCAGGGGCGCCCACGACAGCCCTGGGCCCAATTCTGCGCCCAGCCCCGAGCCTCCAGGAGCCGCTGCGTCGGGACCCAGAGAGCCCAAGCCGCTGTCGCACCATTCATCAGAATCCGCAGTTTTTCCCAAGCACGCGACCCCGGCCATAGCCCCCAACTACCTCCTTGACCCCGCTACGGCCACCCGCCGTCTGGGCTCTGTTAGGAGCTCTGGCGCTTCCGCCCTACTGGGAATTCCCCAACACTCCCCCTCACTTACCCAATCAGAGTAGAGAAAATTGCTCATGTCCTGCCCCCATAATATACTACGACCAATCAGAGTATTCAAATAGATTACGGCTCTCCAGTCATTCCCGCATTTTCCGGACGCCCTTTACCAATATGGCTGCCAACGCCAGTCTTTCTGGGACTTGTAGTCTGGTCCTCGCCTGTCCTGTGTGAACATTTATACGTAGCCGCAATGGCTGCTGGAAGTTGTAGTTCTGTGACCTATCCCTGCCCCTCCTGTTTCCGGTGCCGTCACGGGACAGAGCAGTCGGTGACAGCCCCGAGGGCCCCGGCCCCGCGCTCATGGCTGAACCGGACCGTGAGTCGGGGACCCCGGTGGGAGGGTCGGGCTGGGGTCTGACTAAGGGCTGCAGGCCCCGGGGCCCGAAGGCACATGCGGTAGGCGGGAGAAAAGGGCTTCATGAAGGGGAGTGGGATTGAGTGGGCCGTTGCTAAATGGTTCATATCGCTAGATTGGCGGGTTGGGTTGTGAGTTTTAAGGGTCTGTTTAACATGTCGTTTGCCAAGTTACTACTGATCGCGCGTTTCTCGCACTTTGTTAAAGACCGTCTAAGTGACCGCGGTCCTGGTTGCTCAGGGTACCTACCTGTTGTAGGGGCAACTGTAGGATGCTAGAGGGGACCCCTGGTATCCCCTCCTGCCTCTTCCCTCTAGTTCCTGTGCCCCTCCTAACCTACCACCTCCACTGCATCTTTCTCCCAAGCCTGCCTCCCAACCGAGGTGTCTCTTATCTACTCTTTTTGACAAACTTTCCTCTGCTTTGTAACCTAATCCTCTGCCACTGACACACACTACCTTTCTAACTATTCCCAAGTCTTCCTTCAGCCGTGTCTCCCCTGTTACGTCCTCTTCCTCCTAGATCTTCTGATTTTCAGCCTCTGCTGCCCTGACTATCTCTACAATTAGCCTCCTCCACTCCAACATACGCTTTACTCCATCCCATTCCCCCAGTTTTATTTTTATCACTACCTGACCCAGTATAACTAGGTTGGTGGGTCTTCGGGCCCCACCTGCTCCTTGAACCTCTTTGTTCCCCCTCTTAACCATTCCCCCCACTGTAACCACCTCTGCTCCCCCTCCTCCCCAGCCTCTGACCCTCTGGAGACCCAGGCAGGGAAGGTGCAGGAGGCTCAGGTGAGACGGGGATCTGGTGGAGGGAAGGAGAGACATGGACTTGCTGCCCGATTCCCTGCTGGCGGGAGGTGGCAGATGGGAGAGTGTTACCCCTACCCTTAGCCCATTGCCCCAACCTCTGGCCCCACCTGGCACAGCTTCCTGGGGAATGTCAGAGAAAAGTGCACGTCTTGACCCCAGGCTTGCCCTCCCAAACTCCCCTTTTTCCTTTGCTCTGGGCACTCCAACCCATTTCCTTTTCACCCTCATGTGTGCTAAACCTGGAGAAGACAGATATCCAACTTGGCACCTGAACTCATGGATTTCATGGACAGATGACAAGAAAATGACCTTATAGAATGATTGTGAAAGTAACTCAGGGTATTGTAGGAGCCAGAGCAAACTGTAGGTCACATAAAACTCCTGATGGGGACCTTCCTAGAGGAACCCACAGGCTGGTCTAGGAATCAGACTGAGCTATAGACAGTGTGTAGTGAGGAGTGACCTGGAATTTTCTTGGATAGAGGTGAGAATACAGTGGTGGTCTGCAGCTTATGCAGAGACCTGAGGCAGGAGAGTGTGGTGCACTGCTTTGATGGCTGGCTGGCTAATGATATCCATGGTTAGTGTTAATTGTCTGCTTACCACAGCCAGGAACTCTGCTCCGTGTTTCTTGGCCACTTTGCTCTCCTTTAATCTGCCTCTGAGGAGTAAGGCCCATCAAGGCTATTTTACAAACAAGGAGCTAACTTGTCCTTTGATGGAGGAACATGAAAGGGTTTGAAATCCATAGTACTTGGACACATTGCTCTCTGGATTGCTGCAGGGAGAGGATGCTTGAAAATACTTGCCATCGTCTCCCACTCCCGCATACTGGGCAGTCCCTCCCCCATAGTGCCTCACTGTCTACACTCCGACAAAATGCCAGCGAGCCCTCATTGTGACACGCCTCATATGTAGGCCAGAAGCTACATGTAATTTGGCTAAGTGTGGTGCTGTACCCCTAGCCCTTTGGAAGATGAGGTAGGAGGATCTCAAATTTGAACTCAGCCAGGGCAACTCAGCACCTAGTGAGACCCTGTCTCAAAATAAAAAAAATAAAACAATAGAGATGGAGATGTAGCTTAATGTAAAGGCCCTCAGTGCACTCCCCGATATTGAAGAAAAACAAAAAACAAAAAGCAGCTATGATTACCCCACAAGGGACAGCAGAACTGTGTCAAGGCATGACAGCCTCCCTCCTGTCAGTTTTCAGTGTCTCATTGGCCTGGGTCCCAGAGCACAACCATGGCCTGAGTAAAGGTCTCATGGTCAAAATGGATCTTCAGTACTAAAGAGATATGAGAACGTGAAGTCCAGCATTGTCCATAAGACTGGGAACGGCTCTCAAGAGCTGGGTTAAGTGAACTGCAGTTTATCCACACAATGCAATACTGTGTAGCTGCTTAAATGAACAAGGTGAATCTATGCTATATTGTTCAGTAGAAAATGCAGTGGGTTGATTCATTTCTGTTAAAAAATTTTTTTTTAAGTTTTATATAGAGAAAACAAATCTGGAGTAACTACTATTGCACTGTTAATAATGGTCATCTCAGCAGATGGGCTGGAAGTCACAAGGCAAGAGCCCCGCATGTCTATGGCCAGAGCTTTGGTGAAGCTTTTGTAATCTTAAAATGGATAAAAAATTTAATGTATTTCAGGAGAGATTCTCATTCAGAACATCTCAGATTCAGTAGCAAGTGACTGGGGAAGGGGTGGACAGAGAGTCTGTATGCAGGAGGCTGAGCCCACACTGAGTGGTTGGCAGCACCATTGTGGGCCAGCACAGGTCCAGCCCACACCAGGTGTATTCAATAGTGTATGTTTTGCAAGCGCTGCCTTCAGAGATGGGTGTTCAGCGGTGAACACAGACAGTCTCTACCCTTGTGTTGCCAGCGTCATGGTGCGCTGTGGAGATGTTTGTGATCAAAGGATGAGACTGGAGAAGCCAGAGAAGGGGTTCTGAAGTAGGGACATGTGGGCAGGCCATCATGCAGAGGCTGAGTAGATGGGACGCCCTGCAGAGGCAGGAGGCAGGCTGGGGGACAGTGAGGCCACACTGAGTGGCACCTGGGTGAAAGAGGAGAGGTGCTGAGGCCAGCCTGTAACAGGATGGGAGGGAGAGACCTTAGGGTCAGTCACATGGGCAAGGTTTCTGGGAATCCTTAAGAGCCCTGAGTGTGTGAACAGCAAGGTGGCATCGTCAGCAACTAAGCAAGGCTATCGACACAGGTGTGGCAGGTAGCCAGAGAACGTGTGGAAGGGAAGCAAGGAAAGGCCCAGAACAGAGTCCCAGAGTGCTTCAGATGGGAGGGCCCAGGGGGGAGCACCAGGCCTCTGGCAAGCATTATCTGCTCCTGCCTTCACGGAGCAGACTTGCAAGGCTGCTGGGGAGAGACAGTGGCCTGTTTTCCAGGGGACAGAGATGCTGGCATGTGTCAAGAACAATGCCCAGGGCTCCCTGAGCACTGGTGCTGTACTGGGCGTATCCTGTGTGTTACCTGGGTCCATCCTTCCTTCAGCCCTCTTGTCTCAAGATGAGGAGCACAAAAGCCTGCAGGTGAAGGCGTTCTCCAGGTCATGCTTCCTGGGAGCAGCAGGCCCAGGCCTCCCCAGCAACCTGTCCCAGAGCCCACACGCTGGTCATACCACCCTTCACTTCCCTGGGCCACATCGCAGTCAGAGCCTTCCCTCTGAAATCTGGCACCCTCCCCCACCAACTCCCCTTCTTTCCTAACCCCACCTCTTGGGCATGGCCACCCCACCCCACCTCTTCCAGGACACAGACTCAGACACTGAGGAAGGCGCATCTGGAGGAGAAGCAGAGAGTGAGTGTCCTCCTTGGGGGGCAGGGCTGTGGGGGGTGTGATTTTAGAACAAGGGCTGGGGACAGTGCCTCCTCCACCAAGAGTGACATTCAAAGTATGTAACTTTAGGGCTGGGGAGATAGCTCAGTAGAGTAAGTGCTTGCCTGGCAAGCACAAGGGCCTGAGTTCTAGCCTCAGTTTGATGTGATGGCCTATGCCTGTAATCTCAGTACTTGTGAGGCTGAGGCAGGAGGATCACAAGGCTGAGGCCAGCCTGGGCTACATGGCAAGTTCCAGGACCCCTGTGCACTGCACAGTGAGACCCTGTCTCAAAAAAACAAAACAAAACAGTATGCAGTAAAAGACGCAGTGCTAGTAGGGCTGGGCCAGGCATCATGCCATCCGTGGAAGGAGAGGTGTGTGCCTGGGGTCAGGGTGGACCCCATGCATCTTTGCTGAACACTCACCCAGCCACTGTCTCCTTCTTACCAGTGGACTTCCTGAGGAACTTATTCTCCCAGACCTTGGGCCTAGGCTCCCAGAAGGAGCGTCTGCTGGACGAACTCACTCTGGAAGGGGTGGCCCGCTACCTGCAGAGCGAGCGCTGTAAGTCACCCCTACCTGCCACTTTTCCCCTCCTGGCCCCATGTGACTTCACACCTTTTGCTTAGGAGTAGTAAGAAACCCAACTCTTTGCCAAAAAAAGGATATATGGACCCTAAAACACAGCTGTAGGCATGGCCGGATTCGGAGACTCCCATGTTCTCTAAAATCACAACTTCTCAGTGTTGGAATAAAGTTAACTCCCGGCAGCTCCAAATACAAGTTCTACCAGCCTAGCAACTGCTCCTCAAACATCACACCTTTTTGCTGATGGTCCAGGCAAAGCTGTAAAGTTTGTCTCTGATTGCCCTAGGCTGAATCAGTTTCCCTGTTTCTGATTGGTCAGACCTGGGTCACATCTCTGTTGCTGCATGAACTACTGTGCTGTGATAGGCCAAACCTTTTTCCTAGAATGAGGACAGTAGTAGTAGGATGACTGGGAGCTAAACACACTAAGAAAAATGTGAATGCTTGGATTGAACTCAGGATCCTGCGCTTGCCAGGACCTCACAAAGGCTGGGCAGGTGTTCACCAGGGCTATTGTTACAGGAGGCATTTCAGGTGTAGTACGTAAGTGCCTGCTGACTGGGTCACCATGAAATATATATTTCTTGCTGTGAGTTGAGTCACCAAAGTCTGAGAAACCAGGCCTCAGCAGTCCTCAACAGGCACAATGGGCCCTTTGAGGGTCTTGAACAGCTCTTTGTTGAGGATGTCTTCTCCGGTTTCCCCATCCTCCAGCTGCTGCCGTCTCCCTCCTCTGGGGCTGGCTGGGCAGCTGCCCATAGTTGTCCCCTGGCCTGGACAACCAGAAGAGAATCCATAAAGTAGCTACAAAGTGTTTGTTCCTCTTAGCCTCCTGTACCTGGATCTCAGAGTAGTTGGCCTCCAAATGTGTCCATGAAGCAATGTTGTACTAAAGCTGTGGTGCAGTCCAGTAAGCCTGCAGTCTGGAAGGCTGGGACAGAAGGATTGCAAGCTCAAGCTCAGCCTGGGCAACTTAGCAAGAGATGTAGCTCAGAAGTCCAGGTTCAATCCCCAGTACTGCAAAAGAAAGACTAATTTGAGCCCTCATTGTTTGCCAGGCTCTGGGCAAGGCACTAGAATTCCATTTATTTAATCTTTCCATTGTAACGGTGAGGTCATTACAGTGTAACCTGGGCAGACGGGGAAACTGAAGGGCATGAAGGTTGTGATATGGGACAGACCAAAGAGCCAGCAACTGGCAGAATTGGAATTTGCCTCCAAGCATCCTGAAAATAGAACACACACTTCCCCTCACCTCCGCCCCCACGGACCCAGCCAGGTCTGGTTAGATGGCACCCCAGATGAAGCAAGGGCCAAGACTGTGGCAGGCCTTGACCTCTGCCACACTTCTGTCTGCCCATCAGCTGACAGTCAGGTGCCAGGGCTCTGTGTAGTGGGTGACCTGCTGGCCATTTGCTGAGGCAGCTGGTCAATTCATGCTGGGCAGCGTGTTTGTAAACCTATTGACTGCATCCTCCCTGGCTTCTGACAGTGGGTACACATTGCAGAACAAAATGTTTGTTTGTTTGTTTGTTTGTTTATTGTGGTACCAGGGATTGAACTCAGGACCCTGCGCTTGCCAGGCAAGTGCTTATTCTATTGAGCTATCTCCCTGGCCCCCACAAAATATTTGTTATGTATACAAGCAGTGGGTCTCAAGAAGTCCAGTACAGGTGACTTGAAGGATGAGTCATACAGTACTATAATCAGGCCAATTCTACAGAGGAGGAGATCAGGACCCTGAGTAGTGACAGAAAGACAGTAAGCCCCCAGGATTTGGATCCAGTCTCCACTCCTGTTCCTTGGGTGTGGGCTGAGGGTGGGAGATCTTCAGTCTTTGCCTAGACATGAACAGGCTTCTGGCACCTGAGAAGCTTTTGCTTTTGGAGGAAAGGAATTTCATGAGAAATTGTGTCCATGTGTATAATGTGCTAGAAATAAAGGTTCCCTGAGCTTGGGTCCAGAAGATGAATTGTTGCTTTTTGCTTTTTTGGTGGTGGTACTAGGGAAACAGGGGCCTTGCCCTCACTAGGCATGTGCTCGATCACTGAGCTACAGCTCAGCCTGAGAGACCTTTATACTAACTGGCATCTTTTGCTGGAGAATGTATTTTTGTCTAGTCTGCTTAGGAGGAGAAACTTGCGGTCATATAGTCTCGTCTTGAGTTTTCTTTTCTTTTTTCTTTTTTTTTTTTTTTTTTGAGATAAAGTCTTGCTACATAGTCCAGGTTGGCCTTGAGCTCACTACAATTCTCCCGTCTCAACATCCCAAGAACTAGAATTAAAAGCGTGCACCACCACACCCAGCTGCTTCTTGAGTTTTCTTACATTGGTATCATTTCAAACAGTGCCTTCTTGACCAAGTGTGATGATGCCTGCCTGTAATCCTAGCACTCAGGAGACTGAGACAGGAGGATCCCTATGAGTTCAAGGTCAATCTGAACTGTATAAGGAGGCACCGTCTCAAAATAAACTAATCAAACAGTGCATTTTGCCAGTTGCTGTCATCCCTGCTCTGGGCCTTGGTTTCTTTGTAAAGAGGGCCAACAACACTATCCCCCTGAAGATGCTGGGAGGACCAGCAGGCATCTGAGATGCTTGCCCCACACCCAGTCTGGAGGAAGCAGCATTATGGCTATGATGAATGATATCAGCTGAGCAAACTGTCAGACAATGTCACCGTCCTGTCTTCTTGTCTTCCAGGCCGCAGGGTCATCTGTTTGGTGGGAGCTGGAATCTCCACATGTAAGTTCCCCTCCCAGCAATCCCCAGGAGTAAGGGACACCCCCCTGCACACACACACACACACACACACACACACACACACACACACAGGCTAGGCAGGAGCACTGTCTGTGTCCAGTCTGGGAGAAAGATCAGTGCAGTCTACATGGGACGAGCATCCCCAGTCACATGTCCCCTGTGCCTCCTCCCCCAGCGGCTGGCATCCCTGACTTCCGCTCTCCGACCACCGGGCTCTATGCCAACTTGGAGAAGTACCACCTTCCCTATCCTGAGGCCATCTTTGAGATTGGCTATTTTAAGGTATCTATCTAACAAGGACTTGGGGGGCAGGGCACCTGCTCCAGTCCTCACCTTACCTGGGCATTGGGCCCTCTGGCACTCTCTCCTACAGAAACATCCAGAACCCTTCTTTGCCCTCGCCAAGGAACTATACCCCGGACAGTTCAAGGTGAGCTCCTATTCAGTGGAGCAGGCTGGGAGAGCAAGCATGGGAAGCCCCCCCCACAGCCCCCCCAGAGCCCCCTGACAGTTATTAGAAACACCATGGAGGAGGATCCCAGCTGCTGGGATGCAGCTCCTGCATCTCATCTTGAGACCACAAGCCTTGCTTTTCCCATCTGTAAAATGAAGCTAATGTTGGCATCTGAAAAGGGTTGTTGTAAAGTGTAGGTGAATTAATACATCAGAGCCAGACTGACTTCCTGATGGTGTGATTTTGCCAAGCCATCCTCCAGGCCTCGGCCTCCTCTGTGGAGCAGGGGTGGAGTGGGGGGATGCTGATCTTCCTCCCGAGGCCCCCGTGATAATTCCATGAAGAGAAACAAACACAGCACCCAGGACCTTCCCTGGCACATAGCAACAGCGTGTAAATGCTCTCTGTGACCATCGGCATGGTCATTGCTTCCCCCAGCCAACCATCTGTCACTACTTCATCCGCCTGCTGAAGGAGAAGGGGCTGCTCCTGCGCTGCTACACGCAGGTAGGCAGCACTGCGGCTGGGCACTGTGGGCACTGCGGGGCACAGGGCCTGGGCAGGCCGGGCCGCCTTTCTTAGAGAGACAGAACTTCATGCCTGTGAGCTTGGAGCTACCGGGCAGATGTGGGACGAGGGCTCTGCTTCCTGCTTCCCTGCTGTGTGACCTGTACTGGCTACTTCCTCTTAGCGTCAGTTTCCCCTGTATGAAATAGGAGCCAGAACAGCTTCACCCTCTCAGGTTTCAGAGAGGTGGCTGTGAGTTCCCCATAGGCCATCTCACTCATTCTTCAAAGAGACCCCATGTCACAGGGGCACCATTGGCATTAGTCCAGAGTTCCTATTGTTCTGCTGACAGCAAAATGACTTGAGCCAACAAAACCAGCACACTATGACAATTTCCCAGCAGGGGATGTGGTTCCTGAAGGAAGGGCCACCTTGTCGTAATTTCACAATGAGAAACCTGGTAGTTGGGCTGGCGAGATAACTCAGCAGACTAAGCACCTACTTAGGCAAGCACAGAGACTGGGGTTGGGTCCCCAGTGCCACATGCCCTGCCCCCAGGTACGCTGATTGGCCACCGAGTCCAGGCATGGTGGCACACACTTATAATCCCAGCACTGGGGAGCCTGAAAACAGGAGGATCACTATAAGTCTGAGCTGCATTGTGAGACCCTGTACCAAATAAATTAAAAAAGAAATAAAGAGAAACCTAGTAGTGAGTGTGCCATGGGCCATGGCTTGCATGTGTCAGGCCTTGTGGCCAAGGGCAGCTCACATTGCTGGCTTCTGGACGAGGCCCTGAGACCCCCGGAGTCTCACACCCCAACAGGAGAATGTTGATGCACCATCCGTGCTCCATCCATCCATGTCGAGGTGATAGGATGTGCCACACTCCCAGAAGTCCAGTAGAGAGAAGGGGTGTGTGTGTGTGTGTGTGTG
>PVKA01031984.1:0-25740 GCA_004027165.1 Ctenomys sociabilis | reverse complement strand
GGTGTGGTTTCTGGTATTAGTGCTATTTAGTAATGATTATGTTTTTATCATCATTTTAATTGGCACATGGCAGACATGTGACATTTCGTCAGTGCTCTGTAGGTGTCTACTGATGGGGGTTGTATACAGCATTGTTAAAATGTAACATCTTGTGTAAATGTTTAGCTATCATTTCCCCCTCTAGATTTTTCTATTCATTGATTAATTGATACAGGGTCTCACTACGCAGTTTGGACTCACAGTGATCCTCCTGTCTTAGCCTCCCCTGTGCTGGGATTACAGGCATGTGCCACCCACCCAGTTTCTGGGCTGGGATGACACACCCAGGGTTCCTGTGCTGGCATGGCATGTGGTACCAGGGATCAAACCTGGCTCCTTGCACCTGCCAGGCAGGCACTTAGACCACCAAGCTATCTCCCCTGTCCTTTTCTAAATGTTTTATTGTGACAGGGTCTTATGCCATCATTGAGGCTGGTCTTAAATTCAGTATACAACCTAGGCTATCCTCAAATTTGCGGCAGTCCTCCTACCTCTACCTCCCAAGTGCTGGGATTACAGGCATGCACCATCATGCTTGGCTCCCCTTTTCTAAGAGCTTTAAACAGTGCACAGATCAACTACAGCACTCTTACTCCATTTCCTACTTATTCACATCCACTTTTCACAGAGCCCTAACTATATGTTGGGAAATATACTAAGAATTAAATCACACACACACACACACACACACACACACTTCCCCCATTTAACCCTTATCAAAGCCTTTGAGGTATATAAATATTTCCATTTTCAAAAATGGAACTGAGAAGGGCTGGTGAGAGAGCTCAACCACTGAGAGTCTGCTTTGGCAAGTGCAGGGACCAGGGTTTGACCCCTGATCCCACATGCCACTCTGGCTCTGCCCCCAGGTCATGCTAAGCCAGCAAACAAGTCCAGGGGTGATGGCACATGCCTGTAATTCCAGCACTACGAAGGCTGAAAACAGGAAGATCACTAGAGTCCGAGCTGCATAGTGAGACCCTGTACCAAATACATTTTTTTAAAAAATGGAGCTGGGCGTGGTAGCACAGGCCTGTAATCCCAGCACTCAGGAGGCTGAGGCAGGAGGATTGTTGTAAGTTCGAGCCCAGCCTGAGCTACAAAGTGAGCTTAAGGCCAGCTTGAACTGCATTGTGAGACTCTGTCTCAAAAAGACAAAAAAAAAAAAAAAAAAAAAAAAAAAGATTTTACAAAGATTGCTAGGTCAAAGTATAAAAAAGATTTTTGCTTACTTTCTGTTTACCCTGAGTAAACAGGAGTACAGCACATCCCATTTCTAGATTTTCTATCGGACTGTTTCCACTGGTCATTAACTCGGTAAACAATGTACAATTATGAGATGTTCCATCAAAAGTAGTTGCTTTGACTCAAGCAAAAATTAATGAGCTCAAGGTTCCCTCCCACGTTATTGCAGCCCTGTGACCTTCTGCTGAAAACAGCGGTGGCTGCTGGGACCTTGGGCTGTGTGGAGTGTGATTACAAAGGGCAGCAGGATTATAAAAGGTTTTGGGGTGCTGGCACTGCTCTGTACCCTCATTGCGTGGGCAGTTATCTGAATTCTGGGGTATGTTAAAGGTCACACACTACACAAAGCAACAAAGACAGGCAGTTTTACTATGTTAATTTAAAAGCTAAATTCATTGGCCCAACTCAAGGTGACTTTTCTTTACCTAGAGAACAGCACCACGCAAGGCTGGAGTCCACATAGAGAGGGGATAAGTCAGAAGCCCAAGGAAGATGGGCTAGTATAACTGGAAAATATTTTACTTTTAGTTTTTAAAGGTATGTTTGCTAAGTATAAAATTCAAAGAGGACAGATCTGTTTTTTTTTCCTCTTTCAGTATTTTAATGAGTGTAGTTTCTTACACACTTGGTCTTCTTTTTTCTTTCTAATGTGGAATAAGATCCTATTTAATTTTGTTCTTCCATTGCTATTTTTTTTTATGTATATGCTTTAATAATTTTTTTCTTTTTCTTTTTTTTTTTTTTTTTTTTTTTTTTTTTTTTTTTTTTTTTTTTTTTTTTTTTTTTTTTTTTTTTTTTTTTTTTTTTTTGTCTTTTTGAGACAGGGTCTCACTATGCAGCTCAGGCTGGCCTTAAGCTCACTTTGTAGCTCAGGCTGGTCTTGAACTCACAACAATCCTCCTGCCTCAGCCTCCCAAGTGCTGGGATTATAGGCATGCACCACCATGCCCGGCAATGTTTTTCTTTATAATAAGTTTTGGACAATTTCATTTTTGTGTATCTAGGTATGATTTTATTCAAATTTCCTGTGCAAAAGGTTCATTTTTCTTGGAAATGTGGTGTTATAAGTTCAACTAAATTAAGAAATTTTAAATCTTTAAATATTCATTGCCTACCTCTTTCTACTTTGAGAATTCTAATTATATGAATGTAAGTTTCTTGATTTTGACACAAAGTGAACTATTATATGACTGATCTGTAAATTCTTCACTTTTATTTTGGACAATTTTTATTGTTATATTCATTTAAGTTTGTAAACAATTTATTTACAAAAAAAAAAGTTATAAAAAAAAAGGTTAAAAAAATTAAAATAAAAAGGAAGATGGGCCAGAAGGGAGAACTTGCACACTGGGTAAATAACTGCTTCAAGTACTGGTTCACTTCTTTTCTTTAGGGGGTGGGGTTTCACTGAAGACCAGTTTTATCTATTTTGGAGCTAAGTTAGCCAGGCCAGGGTCAGCTGGCTCCATGCAGGCCAGCATGAGGCAGAAACATCACAGTGGAAGAGCACAGCAGAGGATAGCTGCTCACCTCCTGGCCACCAGGAAGCAAAGAGAAGGAAACACACAGGGCAAAGGGCTGGGGCTAAATATATTCCTGTGTCACACCTCTAGGTCTGATCCCTTTAGCAGGGCTCCCTTCCCATTTCTATCACCTCCCAAAAATGCCATTGAATTTTTTTTTTATTATTATTATTATTTTTTTTTTTTGTATTTTAGGAAAGGCTCTACAGGGTGTTCAGTCTCACCACTAGATCAGAGTCATAGTGATCCACCTATGTACAAGCTCCCAAGAGCTGGGATTACAGGCATGCCCCTACCCCAACCCACCCTACTCCCCCCCCCACACACACACATGCCGTCTCAATTGCTGTCTCAGCTCACCCGGGGGGCAGAGCCAGCACAGCAGGCATTGAACCCCTGGCCCCTGTGTCTGCTTGCAGGTGCTTTAACCCACTGAGCTATTTGGTCGGCCCTTGAGTTATGATCTTGTCAATGGACACATCCACTGATGAAGTCGGAGTGCTCATAAGTGATCATTTCACAAATGCTTTCCTCTAAATACACAGGCTGGTTGGGGGGCAGATTACATTTAAATTCTTAACAGTGGCCTCCTTCCTCTCTTTCCAATGATAAATCTGTACAATCAGCATTGGCCCTTCCTTCAGCAATAAAGGGAATTAAAATTGAGGCTACAGCATGAATTACTGGCAAAAGCTTTAACTGAGAAGAAAAAATGGGATGGGGTTCCTCAAGAAGAGCCAAAAGGGGCACAAGTCAGACAAAGGAGATCAGACTGATCTATTTTTTAAAACAGAAAGGCCAGCTTTTACAGGGATGCAGATGGCTAGGGTTAGGTTGGTCATGAGCTTAGTTTTGGTTTCTGCAGGCTGAAGGCTCTGGAGAAGTCTTTATGACTTGAGGGACCAATTTGTTTCCTGGGAGAAACAGTTTTTGTTCAGGGCAGTCTTCATTTTGCAGAGGTTCTGCTGGAACCTAAGGTGGCTGCAAGTTAGGGCAACAATGAAACATTTAGGTACTCCTTTCCAGGGATTCCAGGTGGGTTTCTGTGAGCACTGGCAGCTTAATGTCCCTGTAATTCTCTTATGACAAGGCTGATAAACCTTGCATTACCAGATTTTAGGTTCTCCTTACAGAATTACCATGCCTACATGCAGAGTCTATAGGGTCTCACTGCCCAGATCAGACTGGCAGTGATTCTCCTGTTTACAGCCTCCCAAGTGCTGGGATTACAGGTGCACCACCATGCCCAGTCTCAGTCCCTGTTTCAGCACGTCCCAGGGGCAGGGCCCACACAGCACACAAGGGGGGCAGGGATATATCCCCAATCCCTGCAGCTGCCTAAATAGGTGCTTTAATCCACTAAGCTATCTGGCTTCATTTATATTTTTAAGGTGATAAAAAAAAATGGATAAAAAAATGAAAGCAGAGCCAGGCGGCCCACTTCTGTAATCCTAGCACTGGAGAGGCTAAGGCAGGAGGATGGTTGTGAGTTCTAGACCAGGCTGGACTATAAAGTGAGCTCAAGGCCAGCCTGAACTGCATAGAGAGACCTGTCTGAAAAGGAGACGGAGAACAGTGATGCCACACTTTGTTCTGTATTTTGTTAACCCTGGGCATTTACAAGCCCAAAGAATACCAAAAACAGTTTTTAAGTCTCTATCTGCCTCAGAAGGGACAGCAAATTGTTTTACATGGGTACTAGCCCAGAAGTTTTCCTCTGCACTCTGATAATTCCCAACAGTGTATTGTCCCATCTCATTTATTCTGAGAAATGCTGGTTTTAAGGATGCACCTGGTTCCTGAGGTCCCTAGGACTGCCTGGAAGGAGGAGCGGGTGGACACAAATCACCCTTACAAGAGGAAATAGGTCCTTAGTGAAGGCCAGGAGTGCACCTGCCCTTTGGCCTCTTGCTGGTTTCTAATTCTCTCAAAACTATCCCAGTTATCCAGGAATTGCTTCCACAAGACTTTCACCAACAGTTCACTTTGCCTTTACTTTCAGTTGTATGCAGAACACTTAACTTCTAGACCAAAGCACTGGTTTCAGCAACTGACCTCAGACATGCCCCAGGAAAAGGGATTTTTCCACATTAGCTCAGGTCCCTCTTTCTTGCAGCCTCAGAGGTGGTAATTCAAGACAAACCTGTAATTTGTGATTTTCCAGGAGCTGCCTTAAAAAGAAAATATATGCTATGTTTGCGTTGTTTTGTATGTGGTACTAGGATTGGACCCAGGGCTTCCCACGTGCTAGATAAACATTCTACCATTGAACCTCACCACCAGCCCTGATGAAAATATTTTTCATACCATATTTCATTTAATACAATATATTAAAATAGTACCATCTCCATGTGAATGCCATTTTGCACTCTTTTTTTGTACTATGTCTTTGAAATCCAGCGTATTTTGCACTTAAAGGGCATTGACAGCTAGGGTGGAAGACAGCACACTGCTAGTGAGTCTCTGTTGAAACCCAGCGTAGGTAGCCTCTCACTCTAATCACTACTGAGAGTATTTCAGCCTCTGCCTAGGCTCTTCATTCAGCACCGCACACAGTGCTAAAGGCTGGGAACACAAAGCGAGCAAGACCTGTTTGTCCTGAAGCTCATTCTAGCGAGGTGGGAGCTGCAGCGAAAATTGTAAAGTAATGCAAAAGCACCACAGCAGGGGTGCACACTATCATATACACACCTGAAGGTAACAGGCACCAGCATCAACAGTTTTAGAAGGAGAGGCAGATGTTTTTTAGGGGGTGTACTATTAGCTCTGTGACAGCTCGGGAAAGGGCATTACGGATATAGCTAGACCAAAAGTACTGAAATGAGGGACGGTGGGGTCTGCTGTTCTGCGCAGAAGAATGAGAGTTGAGAGGCAGACATGGCCACACAGAGAAGAGTTTGCCTTCAACAAACATCTGGAAAACTGGCTTTGATTTCAAATGAAACGCAAATAGAACTGGACTTAGTCTCTGGCTGTACTCCGGGTGTCTGAGACTGGCCCGGTGAAACAACTGGGCAGGGCTCTCTGCTGTTTACCACCTTAGTCCCGGCCTTTCACTCCTTCGCCCCCCAGCCTCCTCCTCAACCCCTAGCCCCGCAGCAGCCTTGTTAGGGAGAAGGAAGGTGCTGGCCGCAGCCTCGTGTCTTCCAAGTGCATCGCGGCTCCAAGCAGGTCTCTGCCGTTCTGACTGCTTCTTCCTGGAGAAAAGGGGGCGCCCTGCTTCCCACCGCCAGCACTTGTGCGCGGCGCAAAGGAGTCTACGGGAGATGAGACGCGGCCCGGTCCGGGGACTGCGGCGGCGCGGGGTCACTCCGCGCTGGGGCGCCTCCCTTCCCCGCGGCGTGAGCCCACGCGTGACCGCTACACGCGCGGCTCTGGGAAGCGCCAACAAGGATGAGAGGGGCGCCGCGCAGCCACAGCGCGGGAAACCGGGCCCAGCGCCAGGAGCCCAGCGACAACCCCGACCCGACTGCGCCCCCGGCCGACCGGCTCTGCCCCTCCTGGCGGGTCTGAGAGAAAAGGGAGGAGCGGTCCGGCTCCCGCAGCCAATGAGAGTGGCGGGTTCCTGGTCCGATCCCTGGCGCGCCTCTCCATTGGTCGCCGCCCGGGTCTCGGCCCACCGAACCTCGGCGACCCAAGCCAATCGCGAGGCGGCGGGCAACCCTGCGGCTCCCCAGGCGGCGACCGCGGCGGCGGCGGCGGGCGCGGAGCGGAACGGGTCTCGGGCCGTCTGGACAGCGGGCGACGCGACTCCGGGCCGTCCCCGTCGGCGCCCGGCACGATGGAGCCGGCTGTGTCGCTGGCGGTGTGCGCGCTGCTCTTCCTACTGTGGGTGCGCGTGAAGGGGCTGGAGTTCGTGCTCATCCACCAGCGCTGGGTGTTCGTGTGCCTCTTCCTGCTGCCGCTGTCGCTCATCTTCGACATCTACTACTACCTGCGCGCCTGGGTGGTGTTCCGGCTCAACAGCGCGCCGCGCCTGCACGAGCAGCGCGTGCGGGACATCCAGAAGCAGGTGGGCGGGCCGGGGCGGCGGGCGCGCTGGGAACGGCTCCCTCGGGAGGGGGAGAGGCGCGGGCGCGGTCGGCGGCGCGAGTCGGGTGCGGGACCCGCGCGAGCTAGGCCGCGGAGGAGGGAAAGGCAGGCACCGCCCGGAGGCAGGGGGCTGACGGCCGGGTGGGGGCCGCGCTGGGGAGCGGCCTGGGAGGCCGGGCTGGAGGGCGATTTTTTGTGGCCGCAAAGTGCCTTGGGCGATTATTAGAATGGAGAAGTACAGCAAGTAGAGAGAGGACAGCCCCCGGCCACGGGCGGGCCTCGGGGAGGAGGGCTAGCTCCGGACAAAGGCACCCAACTGGACGTCCTGCCTTGTGCCGCCCTCCGCGGAGCTGCCGGGACCCAGCTGCGGCTCCCGGGGCTGGGGCTCGGCTCGGGCTGAGGATGGCGTGGGTTTTCGGGCCCCTCCTTATGTTCCTCAAGCATCAGGTTGCCGAGAGCTTCTGTTTCCTGCTGCCCCTGTTCCGTTGGCTCCCGTCGGGGGAGTCCGAAGGTGATGCTTAAGGGTTCCCTGTGAGCGACGAGGCTGGGCCTGGGCTGAGGGCAGCGTCTGGAGGTACTGCTGTTCCCATCCAGCCCGGAGCTCCGCCTGCGCTCTTAGACCCAGTTGCTCTGCTCCCCCAGTTCCTCATGTAGGATCAGATTCTCGATTTACCTGCTGGACTCCTTGATCAGACTTGTGAGCTCCTGGAAAGCAGAACTGTTATCTGATCCCCTGGCCCAAAGGGCCTGCTCGAGAAGCAGTCTAGTGAGTACTCATTTAACCCACACCAAACAGAAGGCTCTCTGTGGATGGAGCACGCGGGACCAGAGGACCAGCCCCTGCCTGACCCTGCCATGTGCCACAGCCCTGCTGTCTCTGTCCGTTATGTATAATCGCCATAGCAGTGCTGTTTGGGTCTTGCACTTGTTTTACTAATGAGAGAAAATTGAAGTTCAAACTGTAAGTCATGTTGCAGAACGACAGAACTAGTACAGGGCTCCAGAACCCTGGTTAGCTTGAGGCCACAGCCTGAGCACTTGACATTTTTTGTTCCCATCCTTTCTGAGCTGTAAGGCTGATTCTGTTGCCTGGCACCAGTGGTACTTTTCTCTGCTCCCTACCTCTCTCTGGAATGTGCCTAGAGCCAAAAGTGGTTTTTCTAGGCATTGCCTCCCTGCCCAGAATCTTGTTCCACTTTCATCAGAACCCAATGCAGCCAGTGTTTTCGGGATTCAGCCTCCACCTCCAGCTTCACTGCAGCACCTGTAACCCACTCCCACAGACCCCTGGACTTGGGTTCAGTTTTGGACTGCAGATTTAGGCAAGACCAGACCTGCTTGGTCATGGAATTCCACCTCTTACCCTCTCTCAAGGAATCCCCTCCTCAGTAACTCCATCCCCAAGCTACAACACCTCCACCTTATGTGGCAACACCAGCCTCTGAGTGTAAGAAATCCCTTCCACCAGTGTGGTGATAAGAGACAAAAGCCTAATGTTCTACTTCATTTAAAAAAAAAAAAAAATTGTTGAACTCTTTGCTTAATTAGCTCTACTGCCACCTCCACCAGGAAACCTGACCAAGATTTGATGGGACTCCTGGTTGCAAGTGATAGAAACTCAGTTTAGAGTGGCTTGAGCAATAAGGGGCTTTCCTCACTCCCTTAACCCTGGCTGGCTCCATTCTCAGGGAGGCTGGCTCTATGGAGGCCTCAACAGTTTCTGGCTTAGATCCATCCAGTTTGCCTTCCCTATCATGTATTTGACCAGGAAGGTAGAACCAGACCTCTGCCATATGCCTTCCTCCTGAGTAGACTAAATCACATCTGAGCCAAGGAAGATTAGGTTAGAAACAGATGAAAAAGAAATAAATGATTGCAGGTGAAAACAGCAAACAGCTTCCTCCCTGAGAGGTGTCCATCTCATTAGGAATGAAACCCCTGGAGTCCTGATGGCTTGTCATCCCCTAGGACACTTGTTCTCCATTTTGTGCTCTGCTGGCCTACGTTCAGTTTTGCCAGAGCCCTTCTTTCCATTGGCTTCCTGGTCCTCCCCTCTGTCCCTATCAGAGGCCGGTGAGTGCATGCGTGCTACTGCTTAGGACAGGGCTCATCACAGAATAAGCACCAGTGAGTGTTGGCTGTGTTAGCTGTTCTGTGGACCGTTACTACCAGCCCAGCTGAGCTGCCCTAGCCTGCAGTCAGTCCCGACTGTGTATCCATCCGGCTCTACTAGTCACTGGTGTGATCTTGGGCAAGTTATGTTATTTCTGAGTTTCTTCATGTGCCAAGAGGTTGTCCTTACCTCTGGTGATTGTTGTAAAGGTGAACAAGACATTGCACAATAGATGCCTGCATGGTGAGGGCATCCAATAAATGGCAGTCCTTTATATAGTCACCCTTGTTACCATTGCAAACCTTTCCTGAACTGCCCAGTTAATGTTTTTGAAACCACTCTGAGCCTGTGTTCTAGCTCTTTCTTCCTCCTACCTGGTAGTATAATAACAAGGTTTTGCTTTTGGCCTTGTCAGTCAGGGAAATGCCAGAGGCTGGGGCAGAGTCCAAGTCCATTTTATCACCATGTTTCAGTTTCTTGGTGGAGGAACCCTTCCAAGTCCCTGCTCCCTGAAAGCAAGGTTATGAGCTCCTGTGCAGGGTTCTGTTTAAGCCAGCTCAGCCTCTGTCCCTGGTTGCAGGTACGAGAATGGAAAGAGCAAGGCAGCAAGACTTTCATGTGCACGGGGCGCCCTGGCTGGCTCACTGTCTCCCTGCGGGTCGGGAAGTATAAGAAGACACACAAAAATATTATGATAAACCTGATGGACATCCTGGAGGTGGACACCAAGAAGCAGGTGAGAGCACACCCATTCCAGCCCTGGGAGAGCGGGGGCACCATGCCTGCTGTGGGCCTGGAGGAAGTGATACTAGCCTAGGGCAACCTAGAGTGCACAAGAACCACGGCCCATGGTTGTCAGGAAAGGCCCTGCCAATAGTGCTGTCCTCCCCAGCCTCACAAGGCAGGAGAGAGACCAGCCCCTTCCTGCAAACAGGAAAATGAGAGCTCAGGAGGATCCTTTAAGCTCTGCAGAAGTCCCGAGGAACCTTGGGCAGAAATGAGAGACAAAGGGGGATCCATTTGTCCCTTCTTGGGAAGGAAGTGTGTTGGTAAAAGACAGGCTACAAGGCCTGTCACAGGCTTTCTAGAGGCTCACTTATTTAACACCCTCGAAATACACTTTTTTTTCAGTACTGGGGATTGAATTCAGGCCCTTGCGCTAGCCAGGGAAGCGCTTATTCTACTGAGCTATCTCCCTCTACCCCTCATAACAGCATTTGTAATGCCCAAAGTTCCTCATATTCCTTAAGCATCTCCCTGCTGCTTCCGTCCTGAGGCAGAATAATCCATCACTGCATAGCCTTCTGTCATGACAATCTCCACTGTTTTCCTCTAGAAGTTTTATAGACACCATAAAATGAAGTTGTTTAAGTCTGGAATTTTTCTCTTTGAGCAAATGTTAACTACAAGTTCAGTTTCTTTGATAAAGGGCTTTTCCACTTGTTTCTTTTTAGGTGAGCTTTGGTAGTTTGGGGTGATATGTTCTATAAATGTCAAAAAGGTCATATTAGTTAATAGTCATCAAATGACTTCTACCATTTTTTATTTTATTGATTAAGGAGACAAGAATACTGACATTTCTGCCTGTAACTGGATTTGTTCATTTCTCTTACATTTCTACTCTTTTTTAAAATTAATTTATTTACTTAAACTAATAAGTAAATTAATACAGGGCCTTGCTATATAGCTCAGACTCATAGTGACCCTCCTGTCTCAGGCACCCTAGTGCTGGGATCTGCTTGGTAGATTTTTCTCTTTGTTATGGGTCCAGTTGTCCTGCCTTTCAAATGCCAGAGGGGCCTTGGCCACCTTGCCTAGATTCTGACATTGTACCTTATTGGGTGCTTGTACTTCTGAGCACCCAGTAAGACTTCTATCTTAAGCTTTGTCCCAGGAGACATCTAAGTGAGTTGATCCTAGAGGACCCTGATGTTCTTGGGTGGCACTGGAACAGCATTTAATTTAGGCTAAGTTGATCCCCAGTGTAGAGGCAAGACCTTCTAGAGAACTGCGCCAAAGGCCCTGTGAATCATGAGGTCTCCCCTCTGCAGGTGACACCCACCTGTGAAGGTGTCAGGTGGTGCTCAGTGGGGTCCCCCAGCAGCACCTCACAGTTATTTAGCTTCCTCTCTGTGCAGTGCTTTCCTCCAGGCCGTCTGCAAAGTCCCTTCTCCATCTCTCATCTCCATCTCTGTAGCTCAATGCCCAGGGCTTCAAGGGTTCTGCTCTCAGCCCTGCCTGACTCCAGGCAGTGAACTAAGGTCTACTAAGGGGGCTAATGCAGGAGGATCACTGTGAGTTTGAGGCCAACCTGTGCTACATAGCTAGATCCTGTCTCAAAAAAACCCCACACATTTTACAAGGAGATAAATGATAGGGGATGATAGTCATAGTACTGTTTTTCAAAGGGAGCACAACACTACACATGTGTGAGTTTGTAGTACAAATTAGAAATGGAGATATAGGGCTGGCCAGATAGCAGACTAAAGCGCCTGCTTAGGCAGAGTGCAGCAGCCGGGTTTTGGTCCCCGAGTACTATGCCAGGCCCACCCCCAGGGCACGCTGAGACCAGCAGTTGAGACTGGGCATGGTGGCACATAATTCCAGTGCTTGGGAGGCTGAAAACAGAAGAATCATTATGAGTTGAATCTACGTAGTGAGATTCCTAAATACATTTTAAAAAAAGAAAGAAATGGAGATATATAGATATATAATGGAAAAAGACTATAAAGAATCCACTCCATTGAATTACTCCATTCAGTAATTCAGTAATTCTGAAGAAATAGGATGAATTTTTTTTTTTTTTTTCAGAATCAGGGATTGAACTCAGGCCCTTGAGTTTGCCAGGCAAACACATATTCTACTAAACTATCTCCCCAACCCCTTAGGATGGATTTTTGTTTTCTTTTTTTCCTTATTTTTGCTGAGTCTTTCAAATGAATATTTCTTTAGTCCAAAAAAAAATAGAGCACTCACTATAAGATATTTTAAAGGCTTTGATTCAACCCTCAACCCATTGCCAGAGTAGGTAAAAGCAGTGTAGTGCTCTAGACAAGACCATTGAAAGCTGGGGGGGCACCTGTGCTGGGTGCTCAGGAAGGCTTGGGATGACTCCTGTGTGCAGGAACGCTCACCAGGCCCAGCCGCTTCCTTGAGACTGGGACCTCTTCTCTTGTGTCTGCAGATCGTCCGCGTGGAGCCCTTGGTGTCCATGGGTCAGGTGACCGCCCTGCTGACTTCCATTGGCTGGACGCTGCCCGTGCTGCCTGAGCTCGATGACCTCACAGTGGGTGAGGACTCATGTCCAAGGCAGGAGGAGTCAGATGGTCCCAGGTCCAGAAACTGCCCCTCCCATCTGGGACAGAAGTCACCTTATTGTACCTACCTAGCACTGGTGACAGTTTCATTCTCCACCACTCTGAGCAGCTCAGGTTTTCAAAGGCACTTTTTAATTTCCAGCTTAGACCTGCTTCCCAAGGACTATGTCTGTCTTTCCATTCCTACTTGTAGAGCATGAGAACAGGTCTAGGCCCACTTTGCTTCTCACATGAGTCATGGGAAGCCTTTTCTTATATAGAAAAGCACCCTCTCCTCCTTCATCCCGCCCCAGGCGTCACGTTCCCAGCTCTTACAGTGCCCTTCCTTTTCACTGAGGTCCCCTTAAATGAATGCACATGGTTTCTCAGGCGAGCTGGCTGGAGGTGGGAGGTGAGTACCCCAGCAGACCCTGCCCACCTACTCCCTTCCAGCCAAGGCCCTCAGCTCCTACTTGAGCCCAGCCACCTCACTTCTGCTCACCAAAGCAACTGCAGTGGGAATCTATGCTCACTTGACAGCCCCATGTCTGCCGCCCCTGCCTTGAGGCCACAGCTCTGCCAGACTGACACATGTGTCTCCACAGGGGGCTTAATCATGGGCACGGGCATCGAGTCTTCGTCCCACAAGTATGGCCTGTTCCAGCACATCTGTACTGCCTACGAGCTGGTCCTGGCTGATGGCAGCTTCGTGCGATGCACGCCGGTGAGTGAGGGGTCGGCATCCACTGAGGGACTATGTTTAAGATGTACCAGTTCATCCATACCCAGAATGCTAGCAGAAGTTTACATGGCACCTCCTGAGTGCATCTGTGAAGGCACTTATCCCTTAAGTTAGCTATGAATAAGTGCTATTATTATCCCCACTTTACCAGTAGAAAACTAAAGAGCACAGAAGGTTTATAATCCTGGCCTAGGTACCAAGATAATAAGGGACTCAAGGTACCCAAGGATCCAGTCCTCAGCCAGGCTGCTTCTCCATAGTGGGTCAGGCCACTGAACTTTGGCTGTCAAACCCCCACGAACCCAAATCAGGTAGGCTGCTTTGGGAAAAGATAATTCTGCCACATAAAGTAGGACACAAATACTTGAATCATTTTACCTAAGGAGTGGGACAGAATTAGAACTCTAAATAAGGTCTGCCCTAGTATACATATGGGGCCCTGGGGTTGGAGGGGCATCCTGTGTTTTGGAAGCGGCTGTTTTGGGGACCTCCCAGACTGCTGGCTGCACAGAGAGTGTGATTCCCGGGAAAGGGTCCTACTGGGAGCAGGGGCCTTAGAGAGGTCTGTGCCGGTTAGTTTCTCATCAGCACAGCAGGGTTTCCTGCGCACCTGCCCAGGCCCTGCCTTCAAGCCTGTTTACCACCAGCAGAGCCTCACTGTTCTCATTGCTGAGACCAAATACCTGAGAGTCGCAAGGGATGAAAGGTTTATATAATTCATGACTTGGAGAGGTTTTACTCTGTCATTGGCTGGGTCCACAGGGTAGCTTGGCAGAGGGGGATTGCAGAGGAAAACCAGTTCATGGCAAGCAGAAGACAGTAAAAGCAAGCAAGCAAGGGAAAAGGCAAGCCTTTCTGTGTCCCTTACATTTTGTGTCCAGGCTACTGGAATTAGGATGATACCAGACCAATCAGAGGACTGATTTAGTAATCACGTAAGTGCTAGCCTTGCTCTGTGTCTCAGTCACACATGCTAGATCCAGCCACCTCCGAAAAAGCCCTGCCTATAACCACGTGAGGCTTTGGGGTCTCTAGTCACAAACCCTAGCACTGCCATTCCTACCAGTAAGAGATTCAGGCTTGGCAGAAGACACACAGGGCTGGCTTGCTGGCAAAGCCAGGACAGGCTGGACTTGTTGAAAAGAGCTTTTTGAGAATCAAGAATTGGAATTAGAATGGTCGAAGGAAAAGGTCCCTGGCTGGCTGGGCTCTGAGAATGTGGGAAGGAAGTTAGAAGCAGCTGGCCTTACAATCCCAGAGGAGGTGGTGTGGGAGGGACACCCGCCCACCTGGGCTGGAGTGGGCGGCCTTGTGAGTCCTGGGTGGGGTGGTGAGGTAAGTGGTGAAGGCCCCTGCTCGATTCATACCCAGCGGTAGGAGCAGCAGTGCCCCTTGGCCCCAGCACACGCTCTGAGCTGGTGTTTGTTCTGTCTCACAGTCCGAAAATTCAGACCTATTTTATGCTGTGCCCTGGTCCTGTGGGACCCTGGGATTCCTGGTGGCTGCTGAGATCCGAATCGTCCCCGCCAAGAAGTACGTCAAGCTGCGGTTTATGCCGATCCGAGGTCTGGAGGCCATCTGTGACAAATTCACCCTCGAGTCCCAGCGGCTTGAGAACCACTTTGTGGAGGGGCTGCTCTACTCCATGGAGGAGGCCGTCATCATGACCGGCGTCATGACTGATGAGGCAGAGCCCAGCAAGGTAAGCCTGGGCACCTGCTACTGGCACCCGGGCCCTGGAGGGAGCAGGCTGGACACCCTCGTGGGGTTCAGGCAGCAGGCTTTGCCTTCTGGGGTGTCTCCTTCAGCGATGAGAGCCTCCATCTTCTCTGCTCCATACCCTCCTGACATGGCATCCCTGGTTCTCACTGTAGCCCCATTGTATAGATGTGGAAAGTGAGGGTAAAAATGCTCTAAATTTCCAAGGGATGACAGAGCCAACACATCAGTGTTTTGTTTTGTTTTGTTTTTAAAAGACACAGTTCTTGATGTGGTACTTCACAATCCAGATCAATACTCTTTCAGTCCATACCATGTAATTTTCTTGTTTTGAGGCAGGGTCTTGATAGTCTTAAACTCGCTTATATAATCTAGGCTGGTCTGAACTCCCCTCAGTCCTTCTGCCTAAGCCTCTAGAATGCTGAGATTATAGGAATATATCTCCAAACCCAACACCACATAATTTTTAATAGCAAATTGTTTTTCATTCAGAAAGGATTTATGGAGACTGAGGCAGGAGGATTGCTACAAGTTCAGGTTCAGTCTGACCTACAAAGTGAGTTCAAGACCTACCTGAACTACATAGTGAGACCCTCTCTCACAAAAACAAAAAAAGAAAGGATTTGTGTGGTTGGGGTATGGCTCAAGGGTAAAATACTTCCCTGGCATACATTTGGCCTTACCCCTCCTCCATCAGGGCTAAAAAAAAAAGACAGAGGGAAGAGAAAAGAGCTATATTTTTGGTAAGAGCAAGGAAAGGAAGACTCCCCCTGCGGATGTGACCCACTGTGGGTGCCAAGCACTGGCCTAACTCATTGCTTACTGGTGAGCACTTCGTATTGCTTCCTGTTGCTCTACTCTTACACAGTGGCATTGGAGACGTAAGCTGCTCTCATGTCTGTCCTTGCCCCTTCTCCCACGTGCGCTGTCCAGCTTGGGTACAAGCACAGGATACCCGGATAGCTGAGAGCACACCACTGTCTGGTTGGTGCTGCCCTGCGCTACCTCGAGCAGCATGCAGGGCCTCTCCCCTCAGTCCCTGTGACACACTTGTGATAGCATCTCTCTGATTTTTTTGCCAGCCTGACAAAGTTAAAAATAGTATCTCTTCATTGTCCAGATCTTGTGTTACTTCCAAGGCCAAGCATTTCTTTTCAGCATGTTCTAGTAAGTTAGTTTGGCGTGGTCGGGGCCACCTTGCAGACTTGCCGGGGTGTGATCCGCTCGGCCCCGGGGTGCACGGCCTTCTCCACCTTCTCCACTGCTCTGCCACCACCTTCATGGCTGTGCCCAGATTGGAGTGAGTGCAGGTTTTTCATTATTAATGAAACAACAAACATTTTTTGTCTATAATCTAGAGTGTATGTTAATGTAGAATTAGTGCAGCAATGAAGGCGTTGCTGAAGGCTTGATCTGTACCTATGTCCTTGGAACATTTGAAAGCCAGGAAGGACTTGAGAATCACCTGGAATATCTCCTCTCCAAACAAGGAAGCAGGTCCAGAGAGGACTCCTGGGGAGCACAGCAGATCAGAGTCCTACCCTGGCTCCTGGCTCAGCGGTGCTCACCCCTTGATCAGCTCCTGGTACCGTGTGGTATCTGCAGCACCAATCCCAGTGGGCACTGTGGGGTCCAGGGCCAGCTCCAGGAGCGGCTGTGACAGCACTGGGTGTGAAGCCAGAGTGCTCTGGGTCCGTGTGCCACAGACCGGGCCCTCCTGTGGAACTGCTATACCGACCTGTGGGGATGTCTAACGGAGCGTTTTCCTGGCTCTGCGGAGGTGCCCACTCAGGGCAGTACATACTGTGGTGCTGGGAGAAGGCTGGGGCCACTGCCACACTGCACCAGAGCAGCTGTGGTGTTCCTTTTCTTTTAAAAAGGTTTGAACACCTACCCAATTCCCTTACTTTCCAAGGAGAAATCCAGGGCCCTCCCAAGGCTCTCCCTGGCTCTGGCAGAGAGGCTCCAAGGCCACATTGCCAAGTGGCCCATAAGCAAGTCCTTGATCCCCAGGGTGAACAAGACTGGGGCAGGAGGGTGGTTGATGACATTAGGCAGGTGGGCATCACGTCATGGAGCTTTTCTTCCAGACCCGGCAGTGTGTAGCGCTGTCCCAGACTTGTCCCCATGGGCCCTCCTCAGACTGCCCAGGGTGGGGTCACTGGGACCCTGAGGGAATGCGGCATTTTATGACCTCTAGAGACCCAGGAGAAGCGGCTTGCTGGGGCTGGCATGGAGCCCCTGTGCCCTAGCATCCCAGGAGAAGCTGGATCTGGTGTCTTTGTCATTTCCTACATTTCTCAGGCCCAGAGTTCCTGCTAAGTCTGGGCACCAGGAACACCTGAATCCAGGTTCCCCGATTCTCAACTTCATTATGCAGCAGGTACCACTGCAAGGTATGCATTCAGGTCTCACCTGGCTTGGCTCAGGCTGCTGTGGTTCCTGTTGGTCTCAGTCTCCTGTCCTTACTAGACAGAGGCCGTGCACATCCACGCCACAACCAGCAGGGGCACTCAGGCTGCTGAGCCCATTGCCCAGTGCCCTGTGGCAATGCCCCCAGTCTCCATTCAGAGTAGGATACAAGAGAGGATGACACACAGACAAGCTGCGTGTGCTGGCTGCAGTGGGGAGGGCAGAAGGCTGCTTGGCTCCCAGGTAGTCAGGCAGTGGGAGTGGGAGGCTCTAGTAACAAATACACACACACACACATACACATATAGTTGTCACTTTATGTGTAAAGAAATTGGCTCATAGGTTTCAGGCCACACAGGTAGGGAGTGATGGAGGCAGGATCCTAAAGAAGGTTGTGGGTCAGTACATGGAGGCCAATGGCTAAAGGTGGGCAAGTTCTTCTGACATGCTTCTACCTCGTGTCCAAGGAGGAGTGCTGTGCTGGAGGACTGGAGGGTTGTAGGGCTGCCAGCAGGGAAGTACCAGGGTCCCCTAGAGCTGAGTGACATGCTGCAGTGAGGGGTGCCCGCATAGAGCCCTGCGTCACGTAGGCACTGTTGATTTGCGCACTCTGCTGGTGACCTAGCAGTGGCAGGCTGGGGTGGACTCTGGGTTCCCTGGACCACTGGAGCTAGCCGGGTAGTCTTGTGCACCCCCCTCCCAGCTCCTGTGTCTGGAGGAAACACCGCTGCAACCAGGCCTGCCTGGCTCTTCAAACTGTGGTGGTGATGACCTGACAGCTGTGGAAAGGCCAGCTGTGCCGCTAAGCAAGCAGCCAGCACTGCTGCTACCCTCTGGGCCGGCTAATGCTTGCCTCTGCTGATACTCCGGCCTGTCATTTCAGCTGAACAGCATCGGCAGCTACTACAAGCCCTGGTTCTTCAAGCACGTGGAGAACTACCTGAAGACAAACCAGGAGGGCCTTGAGTACATTCCCCTGAGACAGTACTACCACCGCCACACTCGCAGCATCTTCTGGGAGCTCCAGGTGAGACTGGCCTTTCCTCAGCTTTGTCCTCAGGGACCTGGGCAGAGCAGCACTGACAGTGACCTAAGCAGGCTGTCACCACTGGTGCTCAGAGTGCCTCCTGGCCCGCACCTTAGGCAGTGCAGGCCTCTCCTTCGGGAAGGATCAGCCTTCTGAGCAGATAGGCTCTGCTCTGTAGAGAGCCAAGAGCAGGAGGAGGAGGTCGAAGGCCTCCTGGGGGAAGGCCTGTCGTGTGCCCTGGCAAGGTAGGCAAGAATCTGCCAGTGCATGTATGGGGTAGAGTGACATCAGGAAAGGTCCCTTGGGAGATATTTGTGGGTAGGACCGGAACACAAGGATGGCAGAGAACCCAGGCAGAGGGACAGCCATCATGGGCTAGAAGAATTAACAGCTGTCAAGTGGACAGCTCACAGATTTTAATTCCTATGCAATGTTGTGTGCCGACCACCTCTGTCTGGTTCTGAAACCTTTTTTATCCCACAAGGAAACCTCACACCCTTAGGAAATCACTCTCCAGCCCCTCCCCCCACCTGTGGCAGCGTTTGACTGCCTGCCTATAAGGAGTCACCTCTTCTTCCCTTCCCATGAGCACAAATCATATGGGGTGTGCTCCTGTGGCTGGCACCTTTTCGTTTTGTACAGTGTTTCTCTGTATATTTCTAGTAGTTTTTCTTTCTTGCTGTGGCTGAGTAGAACTCTGTTACCACACTTGGCTTTTCCACATGTCTGTTGTTGGGCGTTTGGGCTGTTCCAGCCTTCTGGCCATTGTGAACAGTGCCACTGTGAATGTTCATCCACAAGTGTTTGTTTGAATTCCAGTTTTCTGCTCCTTGGGTATAAACACACCTGGGCACAGTTGCCAGATTGCATGGTAATTCTGTGTAATGTGTCACAGAACCGCCCGGCTGTTCTCCCCAGCAATGAATGAATGTTGTAGTTTGTTTGCATTTCCACCACCCTATTTCCTGGTGTTTAAACGCTTGTCATTACATAGCCATCCTAGTGGGTGTGAAATGGCACTTCCTTATGGCTTTGATTTTAATTTTCTTCAGGATTCATGGGCTAGTTGGCCACTTGTGTATCTTTGGCAAACTGTTTCACATCCTTTGTCCATTTTTAACAGAGCTGTTATGTCTTTGCCGTGGAGCTGCAGAGTTCCTTCCTATTCTGGGTATCGGCATTATCAGATAGCATCATGTGCAGATATCTTCTATGTTTCTGTTCACTGTTTGGTAAAGCCCTTTTAATATAGCTGAAGTCTAGTTTAAGCTCTTGGCCCTTTGGTTGCTCTTGCTCTTACTGTGATATTTAAAATGTTATTGCTAGACCAGGTATGGTGGCACAAGCCTGTAATCCCAGGACTCGGGGCTGAGGCAGGAGGATCGTCACAAGTTCCAAGCTAGCCTGGGCTGGGCCCAGACTTGTCATCCTGGGCTAGCAGCATAGCTCAGTAGATTAAGCACCTGCTTTGACAAGCGCAGGGACCAGTGTTCAATCCCGTCCTGCATGCTGGGCATGGTGGCACAAACTTGTAATCCCAGCACCAGGGAGACTGAAAACAGGAGGATCACTACGAGTCCGAGCTGCAGAGTGAGACCCTGTACCAAATATATAAAATGAAAAAAAAAAAAAAAAACCTTGCAGTCCTATAATATATATATTTATCACTTTATGTGTAAAGAAATAGACTCGAGCCGAGCGTGGTGGCGCATGCCTGTAATCCCAGCACTCGGGAGGCTGAGGCAGGAGGATTGTTGTGAGTTCGAGACCAGCCTGAGCTACAAAGTGAGCTTAAAGCCAGCCTGAACTGCATAGCGAGACCCTGTCTCAAAAAAAAAAGACAAAAAATAAAAAAAATAAAGAAATAGACTCATAGGTTTCAGACTACACAGGTAGGGAGTGATCAGGGAAGGACCCTAAAGAAGGCTACGGGGCAGTAGATAGAGGCCAATGACCAAGGGTGCTTTCCTCTGAGAGCTATAAGGTTTGGCTCTTTTCTTTGTGGTTTTGTTTTGTTTTGTTTTTGTCTCTTTGAGACAGGGTCTCACTATGCAGTTCAGGCTGACCATGCTTTTCTTGAACTTGCACCTCCTGCCTCAGCCTCCCAAGGGCTGGACTTACAAGTGCACACTACCATACCCAGCAGCTCTTCCATTGTTGGATGTGGTACTAAGCTTGATGGGCTGACCATGTTGGAAACCAGCAAGAAAGCTGCTGAGCTCAGATCTCAGATGGTTGAATGGAGAGTGGCTGGGGTGCGGGTAGGAGTAGAAGAGGAGAAGGAAGCATCAGGCCTTGGAGGGAGCATGGAGGGGTGGGCCAGCCCACAGGAAGTCCAGACAGATTGGCTGTGGGTGTGATCACCACCAAGGTTGGGGGCCCGAGAATGGGGTGGTTTGGGTGCCCTTGACTGCTGTGGAAAGCTGGGGGCAGGATGTCTAGAGGGGTGTCTTAGTTACTCTTCTCTCATTGCTGGGACAGATCCCCACCACCCAAAGTGAAAGAAGGAAAGGTTTATTTAGCTCACAGTTACTGGAGGTTTCAGTCCATATTCAGCTGGCTCCAAGGCAGAGGGGCGCGTGGCAGAGAGCAGCAGTTCATGGCGGCTGAACAGTAGCAATGACAACAAACAGCAGTGCCTACAAAAGTCTGTCTCTCTGTCTGTTATATTACACTCAGGCTCTCTGCCCCAGGCTGGGGGAAGTACTCACACCCTTAATCCCAGCAGTACTAAAATCCATAATCCCAGCCTTGGATCCCACATAATCCCAGTGGATCATGAGTTAATCACAAACTCTAGAAGTCTCTACCCCATGACTACAGGAGGCTTTGGGGGGACAACTAGACACAAACCATAACAAGGGGAAAGCAAAAGTCCGGTCTGGCACATAGCTATCTGAGATGCCTACACCCGAGGAGGCAGTGGCTCCACGTGGCAGCACTTCCGGGTTTAGCAGGCTGGAGCCACACATGTAAATATGGGCACCTGAAGTGGCAGATGTTATCTAAAGCCATGTCAGCCGGTGAGCAGAAGGTGCAACAGCCGTGCGTCACTGACATCACAGAAGGATACATGAAGGACAGCTTTGTAGTGGGGAGAGAGGGGAAGGAAGAGCACACGCACACAGAGTTAGGGTAGATGAGAGAGGGGAAGGAAGAACACACACACACACACAGAGTTAGGGTAGATGAGAGAGGGGAAGGAAGAGCACACACACACAGAGTTAGGGTAGATGTACAGCTACCTTCTCTTAGTTCACTGAGAATAAAAGTTTGTACTAATATTGTTTAGACAAAATATCGTGTGCTTGTCCTCTGAATAACTACTACAAAGACAACAATATACATAATGTATGGATTACTGTAAACATCCTACTAACCTGTTTTAAAACTTTTATTGTTATTTTATCTTTTTTCTCATTAAAATGAATAAAAAGTTTTCAAAAAAGAAAGGTACAAGAGCCAAGCCCTACAGGTCCAGGGATGGAGACCTAGAGGGAGAAGGTGCCAGTGGGGCTGGGAGTAGAAAGGGGCTGGACCAGGAGGATGAGGCACCCCAGAGCTGAGGAAAACTGAACACGTGAGGCAAGCTTGGGTGTAGCTCAGTGGTAGAGCCCTTGCCTGGCGTGCGTGAGATCCAGCTTCAGCCCCGCCCAGAAGAACATGCACAGGTATAGAGGGAGGAGGACCAGTGCTGACCCTGCCACAGGAGTCTGCAGAGGTCCTTGGGGACTTGAGCAGTGGTGATGAAACCACAATTGCTGAGGACCAGTCTGGCCAGCCGGCCCTGAATGGAAACAGTGGCAGTTGGCTGGCGGGCTGTGGTCCCGGAGCAGGACTCACGGGGTTCTTGTGATTCGGGTGGAAGAGAAGACAGCATGACTTCATGTCAGGAGCAGTCTGCTGGAGAGAGGAAGGAAGTGCAGGGGAGGGTGTGTTCAGGGAGTGCCCTCCAGTGGGAACACAGGCAAGAGGGGTGCAGAGCACATCAGCAATAGCTGGGACAGGACAGAAGGGCGATGGGGGGGCTTTGGATTGCTTCTGGTTTTGCAATGATACGAGAGGCAAAAGAGTTTCTGTGAGGGGTGGTTGTTGAGGCTTGAGAGACGACCTGTGACCCGGCCCTGGAGAGGGAAATTCATTTGCTGGGGGAGTGCCAGGATTGGGAGGCCACCTTGGCTTGCTGGACCATGTAATGGGAAATTTCCAGGGAGGCCACAGGTAGGGGCAGGGCTGTGGGGCAGGGCAACAGAGGTGGAAGGAGCCAGGCCAGCGGAGGTGGAAGGAGCCCAGGGGGTGCTCAGCAGGTGATGCAGTGAGTGGAGCACGTGTGACCTCGGGACGGTGTGAGCCAGCCAGGGAAGGAGGCTGTGAGGCCTCTGTGACAGGGGACTGCAGTTGCACTGGTGCCAGGCAGAGTGAAGTCAGGACGCTGAGCTGGAAGGAGTGAAGGCCACAGCAGGAAGCCAGTGTTTTTGGTGGGAGCGAAGGAGACACCAATGGAAATGCTGTGATGGCCTAAGGGGCGACAGACTCCAGAAGGGCCCAGCAGGCTTTGCCAGCCAGAGGAGCAGCTCAATTCCACATAGGAAGCAGCCTTAGACAGAAGAGAGTCAGGATGGTGGAGCTGCTTCTCCTAGAAACTTCCTACTGGAGCAGGCAGAGGCGTGGTCAGCAGTCTGGCTTCAGTTCTAAGCCTGTGTCTGCAAGGGCTGTAGTGCTGTCCCCTGCTTTGGAGTGTGACAAGCAAGTTCTGGCTGTGACCATTGGAGGATAAGACCTCTGGAAGTAAGAGGATCCGAGAGTGCCCGGAGACTAGAAAGTGCTTTGGAAGAGACGGGCAGTGGCCCAGGTCCAGCGGCCACAAGGGAGGGAGAGAGGACAGTGTGCGTTAGTGTTGCTGAGGATGCTTCTAGGGAAGGAGGGACAGGTGTGGGCACAGCAGGGAGGATCCAGGAGAATCCAGGGCTTCACTAGGCCCTGGGGCAGGAGGCTCATGGGAGGCCCTCGTCAGGTCTGGGGACAGCCAGGGCCTACTCTGAGCCTTGGGAGAAGGCCCAGACAGTCAAAGGACTGTGGCAAATTGGCTTGGCCTATTACAGCCATGTTGGAGCAGGTAAGAGTGAAGGAGGGACTGGGGTGAACAGGGCAAAGGCACAGCGTGATCACACCTGGCCACTTCCTGGGAGGGGCCATCAGTCATTTCAAAGGCAGATCAGGAGAGACCAGGGACACAAACTCAAGGCCACTTGAGTGGAAGATGGAAGCATGGGGCAGGTGCGGGTGAGACATTGAAAGAAAGAGGGGGCAGTTTCAGCTGACACCCCAGGCTGGCCTGAAAAAGGGGCCTCAGACTCCCTCAGTGCAAGTGAGGTGGCTGAGATCTGGGAGTGCAGACAAGGTGTGGGACGGGGTCCTCTTTGCTTGGGAAACTATTAAACAGTGAGGCTCTTGAGGTAGGACACGTCAAAGTTGTCCTATTTGATCTAGAATGTTCCATGTCTAGGAATTTATTTTGCTAATGAATATGCATACAAAAGGGCACAGACATGGGCAAAGGGTCCTCACTGGGGTTTGCAAGTCCAGTGTGGGGGACGCATGAAGCAGAGCAGGTTGGCACCATCTGCAACAAGGGCCCGAGAGCCACCAGTTCTGGTTCTGCGGGTCTCCCAGTCTGTGTGGTCACTCTCTGCCCTGTGCCTGACAGTAGCCAGGGCCACCATGTGCACACATAGGTGCGATTGTGTTCCAGAGGCAGGCAGAGACTGGCACCCCTGCAGGCCAGCGTCAGGCGTCCTTGATGGAATGTGGCAGAGCCCGCTCCGACACAGGCCCAGCGAGAGGCCACAGCTGAGTCTCTGCTGGTGTGTGGGCCGCACATCTCTGGGAAGACAGCCTGTCGTTTATACCCAAGGCTGCCCTTGGGGAAGAGAAATTGGGCAGGTGCAAGGAGCATCACCTCTGCTCTGTGATTTCCACCGTGGGCGCAGGCAGCTCTTACAGACACACGCAGGGAGCAAGAACAGCCACATGCCTGCTCAGTTGTGCTAGGTGACGTCAGTGGCAGAGGAAATCAAGCAGGCCCTGCCCAGCAATGGTGACTTCAGGGCACATGGGAGTGCCTCAGCCTTTGCTGGCTGCCGCCTGTGGCTTCCTTGGTCCCTAGTCAGCTCCCTCCCTGTCCCTCCTGCACACACGCAAGAGTGGGCGCTTTAGGGACACAGGCCAGCACCTAGCTCCTGAGGCACCTGTGACTAATGAACAAAGGGGTGGTGTTCTTGGTTTCAAGGGCCCTGGGAACTGGGGAATGGGGTGTCAGCTGTGTACTGAGTGTCCTCAGCTGGGAGGGGCCCAAAGTTTCCTCTTGCAGTGAAGCTGACATAGACAGAGTGGGGGGGGGCCATAGAGCCGCACGGGTAGGTGAGTGGGCAGGCTGCCAGATGCCAGTGGGCTTCTGTGACCCTGGGTAGACTTTACCCACCCTGCGAAAGCTGTCTCTGTGTGTGGCCACTGTGTGTGGCCTCAGAGAAGTTGCTTTTCTCACTGGCTTCAACTCCGCCTACATGACAGCCGCCATACCAATCTGGTCCATACACTGGGTAGGTGTCTTCCATTTGATTTGTCATTAGCCTCACAAGTCCCTCTGCCAGATGGGGAGATGGAATGCTAAGAAATTAAGGAACTTGCCCAAGGTGGTCACATCTAGTAAATACCAGAACCAACTCAAACCCACATCTGCTTGGTGAAGTCCTAGCTCACAATCTCCAAACTGGGGTTGTACCCGGAACACGCAGTGTCAAGGGTAGAATGAGGCCCTGGTCGTGGGCCACACTCAGCCCTGGGCTCCTTCCCCTATCCCAACCTTGGTCTTCTAGGATATCATCCCTTTCGGCAACAACCCCATCTTCCGCTACCTCTTCGGCTGGTTGGTGCCCCCCAAGATCTCCCTGCTAAAGCTGACCCAGGGTGAGACCCTGCGCAAGCTGTATGAGCAGCACCACGTGGTGCAGGACATGCTGGTGCCCATGAAATGCCTGCGGCAAGCCCTGCACACCTTTCACAACGACATCCACGTGAGTGGCAGCAGGCCTCGCCCCGGGACATCCATGGCCTCTCCCCTGAGCCCATAGCCCACCTGGGCAGGCATGCCTGCCCTCTCAGCCTCAGTTTGGCCAACTGTAAAATCAGGCCTTGTCCCTATACCTTCAGAGGCCTCAGTCACTTGGCAGTGGCCCTGGTGACAAGCGTCTATCTTAATGGCTCCTGTGTGGCAGCCTCAGTGCTAGTAGGATCCCAATGCTTTGGGCAGCAGGCAGGGCCCCTATGGGAGGGTGGGATGGCACCTGCTGGAGAAGAGACACCAGGGCCCACCTCGCCGGCCTCCCCAGGTCTACCCCATCTGGCTGTGTCCATTCATCCTGCCCAGCCAGCCAGGCTTGGTGCACCCCAAGGGAGATGAGGCTGAGCTCTATGTGGACATCGGTGCCTACGGAGAGCCACGTGTGAAGCACTTTGAGGCTAGGTCCTGCATGCGGCAGCTGGAGAAGTTTGTGCGGAGTGTGCATGGGTGAGTAGCTCGTCTCAAGCACCTG
>PVKA01031983.1:0-25746 GCA_004027165.1 Ctenomys sociabilis | reverse complement strand
ACAGGATATTATGTCGGCTTTTAGTGCTATGGTCATCCACTAGGTAAATAATTATTGAATCTTTGATATAATTCAGCTATAAAAAAACCTGTAAATATAATTTCATGTATGCACCTTGTACAGTACCAAAACGTTATGAAAACAGTTTGCAATGTATTAATTCATCGACTCTGTATGGTTAAGGTGTCTTGAAACTGTGTGATTGACATTTGTATTTTAATAAAATAAAAATAAATGGAAAAAAAAAATAGAATGTAGAGCGACAACTCCAGAAATATTCATCCACTTTCTCTTTGGCACATTCATTAGAAGATAGAATCTTTAATAAATAATACTGGATAAACTCGTTTTGTACATACTGACATTTGAAAATTTTCACAATGCACTAAATTAATTCAAAATGGACCAAAGATCTAAATAAAAAAAAAAAAAAACAGAAATGTTAAGTCTGACAGAGATAAATTAGATAAAATTCTTGAAGACAATGGTACAGGGAAACAGTCTATGAATAAAACCCCAATCACCCAGGAACTATCACAAAGAATAAACATCTGGTGTCTTATGTTACTAAAGATCTCTTGAACAGCAAGAAAAACATCAACAGAGCTAAGAGACAATCTACAAGTTGGAGAAATATTTGCCAGCTATTATGATGACAAAGGATTAAGATCAAGAACATCCAAAAAAAACTCAATAAAATTAATCCTTCCAAATTTAAATACTCAGTCCAAAATTGGGCATCAGAGATAAATATGCATTTCTCAGTAGAGGAAATAAAAATTTAAAAGTATGAAAAAAGCTTCTACATTATTGATCATTTGAGGGATGCAAAATAAAACTGAAGTGACATTCTATTTCAATTTATGAAGAATGGCTATTATCAAAAACTGAATGAATAACAAGTTGCTAGTGGGGATTTGTGGGAAAACCAACCTTTCTCCACTGTTCTTGAGAGTGTAGACTGGTGTACCATTTGGGAATCACTGTACAGTTTCCTGAAAAGTTCTAGGAGTACATGGTCCATTTGATCCAGCCATTTACTTTGTGGATATAGATAAAAAAGCATTAAATGCATCATATCACATTCATATATGACAAATATGTTGATAGAAGCAGTTTGCAATGGCCAAATCTTGGAAATAACCCATGTCTATCAACTTGTTAATGGATAAAAAAGATGTGTCTCTTTTATTCAGAGTGGCATACTATGCCATAAAGAAGGATATTCTTGAGATATTTCTAGGAAAATGGATACACAATTTTCCTAGATAATGTCCACACACTTAAGTGAACTAAATCAGAAACACATATGTAAACACCATATTGTTTCTCTGGTGTCATAACCCAAACATATACATAAGGATTAAAATATGTAACAGGATATAAATTCAATATTCGAGTGGTGAGAGGAACAGGCAGAGTGTAGGGATAAAGGAAAATGGGAACATGAAAACAGAGCTTTGCAAATGGAAAGGGCAGGAAGAAGTGACGGGAGGGTAGGGGAATGGGAAAAATAAGTTATATCAAATTTAGTATAATAAATATGATTGGTAGGTACATCTAAAATTTACAAACAAAAACCAATTAGAAAAACAGCAGTAATTCACTATGAAAAAAATTGAATAGTGATACCATGATTAGCACAGATAGGTAATATTTTTAGACATAATATTTTATATGATACAAATTAATCAACAAATGAATGGAGAAGTTAAAGATTCAGATATTCTACATTTAAAGTACCAAAACTATGATTATGTAAAGTTTGTTTTGTTTTTGTTATGTTAAACATATTTCATTTTGGCATATATCGTATTGACTTTTGTGTGAAGAGATATACTGAGACATTTAGATATATCTATTAGCACTGGGGAGATAACTCTGTGGCTTAAGCACCTGCCTGGCAAGTGCAAGGTCCTGAGTTAGATCTCTGGACCTACAAAAATAAATAAATCTACAAATCAAGATATAACCATTTATATGCTGATGATTTTCATCTAGAACAAACTTGCAAGAAGAATATCCATCTTTCTCAGCATTCTTTTTGTCTATATGTGCAAGTATGTGTAAGCATTGTTGGGGAAATATAATTGCATATTCAATTACCCTTCTTTCCCTTTTAGCACCCAAGAAAAATACATGTGAGGGGGTAGGTGAACTGAGGCTTGGACTGTCTGAGTTCCACAACCTGGCAGGTGACACAGGTCTGGCAGGTGGAATTAGGCCATTTGCTGAAGCTTCTTCCTCTGGGAACAGAGGCAAAATTTACATTTTGTCCTTTTCATAGCATGGATTTGGTGTGCAGGTTCCTGAGTGACACCCATGTTCTCAGAAAGTACCTGAAGCCATGCAGGGCACTGTGTCTGCCTCCTGGTCTCGTTGCAGAGTAGGTCCAAAGAAGGTTTGCAAGAGCATGAACAGAATGAAGTATCTTTAAGACCAAGATAAAATGAGACCTATATGACAAAAAGTGTAACGCTTGTATCTGACAAGATCAGTCAAATGCCCTCAGGGTTACCCTGAAACCCTATACCGCAATTTGTAGACCTTTTGTCAGTGTCAGCCATGTGGATGACTCATGGCCATTGCTTGACCAATGTGCTCTCTGTAAAAGCCTGAGAATGTTTTCTCTCTAGGTGACTCTCCTTAGGAATATGCTACATTGTCAGTCACTTTCCTCTGTGGCTGTATAATGTTCTTGAACAGAAAATTTGAACTTTGAAGCAAATTGTATTTTAAATAATTCCATTTCTACTGCCATAGGGATATATTGCTATTTTGAAATAAACACTAGACTGGCCATTATATATTTAACAAGGTTGTATTTAGTCATGATTTCTTTTAATGAGATGGCATTTTACATTAGAAAACACAGAACTACTTTGTAGCTTCTCAAAGATCACCATAATAACAGTTAGTTTAAGAAATTGGGAAATACCATTATGTGTCATACACTCTTCAGTCATACTTCCTGATTTATTGGCCACTTAAAACTTTGGACAACTTGATATATATATTTGATATGTCAAGTATATATATCAAATGTAACAAGTTTATGTGTATATATATCTCATATATACCGTATATATCCTTTAGTTTCTTCATATGTAATGTGGAGATAACATTAGCACCTTTTTTTTTTTTTTTTGGTGGAACCAGGGATTGAACTCAGACCCTCATGCTTGCCAGGGAAGCACTAATTCCACTGAGCCATCTCCCCAGCCCCAACATTAGCACCTTATATGGATCCAGGTCAGTGTTGCAAAGTCCTTCCGCCAATGACTGCATTTTGAGGTAACGTGAAAGTTCATTGCAGGGGGTGATAAATTATCACTATAATTGGGCCTCTATGGTCCACAGATATCTGACCTAGATGCTTTAAAGAGGAAAATTACAACATCAAGCATAACTCAATTAGAAGAAACCCTTGTACAAAGCTTTACACCTGATTGCATAAATTTGGGATAATATTATTATAGCTGCTAATGCAATGCCATCCCTCTCGATAAATTTTCTTTAGACCTTGATGAATCTTACATCATTCAAAATTCATGCAATTTGTTGGGAGTTATTCATTTCTGTCCCATACTTTTTAATTCTATCATAGTCTTTTCAAAAGAAGACAGAAATTTATATGAATTATGGAGATGAATGCATGGAAATAAGTTCAAAGGCTTAAAATGGAAAGATATTAATTCTATTCAATAAATTTTAGTTGTCTGCATATTCCAAATAGTGTAATAAATGTTAGGAAACATCTAGAAAGTAATTCAGACCTAGTCCTTGGCCTTATATGCTTTAATTGTACTAAAGAAATGCAGTAAATAAACAATTTTGAAAACCAAATATGGGCTACAGTAATTAATACAATGAAAGAAAACAGGATTTCTTTATAGAAAATTATGAAAGAAATTACTTTACATTGGATGATTAGTTAGGCTGCATGAAAGAAATAAAATACATATTAGCACAAGATATTTGATGTTGCTGTCAACTGAAAGAAAGACTAGGGAAAATGACAAGATAGAATAAATATTTTAATATAAATATGAATATCATATGAAATTGTTATTCCATTGAGAGCATCCCCCAATGAAAATATAAGATAACAAAAATGTTATTGAGATTTCTGAATGTAATTTTGCCAAAATATAAACTTATATTTTTGGATTTATTATAAGTTTCATTAAAAATTTAATACTCAAAAATACTCAGGGCAAATATTACCAATCTTCTGTCTGTAATCAAATTCATTATTGTTGTAAGAAGAATAAGAATTCATCTAGTTCAAAAATAATGTTCTACCAAAATATTTTATATATGTAAATAAAATGGAGACTGTCATAGAAGATGGTTTTTCTTTTTTTTTATTTTTTAGGGTAGGGTCTACAGGGTGTTCAGGGTCTCACTACTAGACTGAAGTTATAGTGATCTGACTGTTTGCAGCCTCCCAAGAGCTAGGATTACAGGCCTGCACCACCACACCCCGTCTCTATTGCCATTTTGGTGCACCCCAGGGGTGGGGCCGGCACAAAAGGACCTTTGATCAAGCTCCTGGCCCTTGAGCCTGCTTGCTAGCCCTTTAATTCGCTGAAGTATTTGGCTGTCCCTAAAAGATAGTTTTACAAAAACCTCTATAAAGTATATATAAATTTGATGTTAAATTATGGTTAGTGTTACTTTCTTCCACAATTAAACTAAATAAATACAGCCTGAAAAAGACCTAATAAAATGAGTTGGTAATACAGGTGATATGTTAGAAGTGATCGCTAAGTTTTAGAGAATGACTACTGTCTCAGTAATGTTTGCTAAACATTTTTTCCACCAATTATGTGTCATCCATTGGCCAGCTATCTGCAGCTTATTTTTTTAAATATGTAGTTCCATTGTTGTCATCTGTTATAAGGGGCTTAATAGCTTGTAAATTGGTTTACATTTATACATATTCAAAAACATTTAATCATCAGTGAACTTACAAGTTAGATTTGACATTTTTTTTTTGCATGTTTTCAATTGTATGTAGGGAAAGGCAAAAATATAGTTTGAGTGATTTGCTTGGAGTCAGACAGCTACGTAGCTACTGACCCAGATTCAAAGCATCTAAAATTATCCAGTATATACATGCTCTTATGCTCTATCTCTCATGTTCTATTTCTTCTACTTTATTTTTAAATATTTTCAAAATTGTAGATTTTAATACAACTTCTAGGTCTTAAGGGACAACAATAAAATAAATATCATATATTCTGTTTAAAATTTATGTCAATACATCTCTATTTTTATGCTCCTTTCAACTTTACTCTGTCAAACTAACAAGTTAACAAAGTATAGAGTTGACGCTTTATTTCTTCTATCCTGGAATACTCTAGTTAATAACTATGTATTATGGTATGAGATATAAATAATAGTTTTGCAAAGATTATTACAAAATATTTTTGGATGAGTTTTCCTGAAGCTTGATGGGATTGCTACAAATGACTGGGAAGTGAATGATCATAGATTCGTTTGAAAATAGATTTCCACATTATAGTGAAAGAAATGAAAACGAAGGAGCAATTTACTGTAAGATAAAAACAATACAGGGCTGGGGAGATATCTTGGTGGTCTAAGCACTTGCCTGGCAAGTGCAGAGGCAGGAGGAACACTACGAGTTTGAAATATATAGAGAGACCCTGTATCAAATAAATAAATAATTATTTGAAAAAATTTAAAACAATAAAAATATTATTGTCCTAGAGAAATTAAGACAAATAATTATTTAATTCCCAAAGTGATAGTTAAAAAAATTAAGAAACATTGTGTAGATTTATTATTAAACAATCTTCGTAGAAATTAAATCCAGGGCCAGGTAAATGGCTCAGTAGAATAAGTGCTTCCCTGGCAAATGCAAGGGCCTGAGTTCAATTCCCAGTTCCACAAAAAAATCAGTAGAGAAGGCAGGATCTTGGGACAGACACAAACCAAGTTTCTCTGATGCACGGAATGCTGATTACAATGACATAGCTACTTTGATCAAATTTCACAAAAAGTATCACAGAAATAAAAGCAAATGCTTCTTTCTGATGTAAAAATGACAAGATGAAGCAGCAAAGTGTAATCTGAGGCCTTCAGCCAACCCAGCACAAATCCTAGAGACATCAGTACAGAAGGAATTGGAAGTCATTGAAATATCTGAAATAATTGCAACTGAAGTAAAGAAACAACTTTACAGTGTTAATAACTTCTGACATTTGCCGGTTATGCGGATAACTCACTACTATTATGGTTGGATTATATTGAGTTATTTTGCTGATTTCAAGTACCTACAATATTTGAACTGGCATCAAGTATTAAAAGTCTTTTGAGGACATCTCCAAATACAGCTTTTCTAACAGCAGTGGAGCACCCATCTTTGAAGAAGAAAAAACAAAAAAGGGGGATATAAATAAAGGACTGTTTTGTAGTGAAACAAATAGTATATGTATGTATACACTAAATAATTAGGAAAGATATAAAGCTACTTTCCCTTAGTTGAATGAGAAGAAAGACTTATATTAATAGCGGACACAAGATATTGTGTCCGCAGCTTGTCCTCGAAAAACTACTATGAAGACAATAAATATGCAATGTATTAATTATTTTAACTCTCCTTTTAAGCTGTTGTTTCATTGCTTTTTTTTTGTGTGTGTGGAACAGGATATTGAACTCATAGCCTTGCACTTGCCAGGGAAGCGCTTATTCTACTGAGCCATCTCCCCAGCCAATTTCATTGCTATTTTATCTTTTTTCCTCATTAAATAAATAAATAACAACTTTTTTTCTAAAAAAATGAAGTATCAGACATCTTTGCAGCTAGCCAACACGAAACGAAAGATGTCCTAAAAACCATGAGCAACGAAGAAATAATAATTCAACAGCTACAAGATGATTCAAATATGAACAACATAAGATTAATAAGCATCAATGAAAAAGAAGCAAACTCACATGACATAAAACTAATACTTGCAGAAATAATAGCAGAAAAAACTTTCAAAGCACAGGGAAAGAACATGAAATACAGACAAGTGACACAATATAGAAATATAGAACTCCAAATAATATGAGCCAAAGTAAATCTACAACCTGATAAACATTTCAGAATTTTAGCACAAGATCAAAATTTTAGAATCTGTTAGAGGGAAAAATTATATTTTAAAGAAAGCCCATCAGAATCACAGCAGATTTCTCAACACAAACTATCAAATGAAAAGGGCATGGAGTGAAGAATTTTTAGTCCTAAAAGAAAAAAAAAAAACCTTCCAATCCAATCTTGATATACCTGGAAAAACTCTACATCTTCTCCTCTGAGTAACTACTACAAAGACAACAGAATGCAATGTGTTAATTATTGTAAGTGTCCTACTGACATATTTCAAAACTGTTTCATTGCTATTTTATCTTTTTTTCTCTTCAAAATGAGTAAAAAACAAAAACAAGAATAACTAATTAGCAATGGTTGCTATAATGTCTATTTTTATCAATAAATACGTTGCTCAGATTAACAGATACAATTATGCAAGGGTGGACAAATAATTAAATGTTAATGCTTCCTTTCAATTAAAAAAATAAAAAATGTAATGGAGAAGTAAAAACTTCCGTGATAAAGAGCAAATAAAAAAATTTATGAGGATCAAACCAACCCCTTAAAGTGTACTGAAAGTTAGTCTAGAAAGAGATCAAAATGAACACGACTTCTAAAACAACACAACGAAACAACCAAAAAGGGCAAGCAATCAAACCCTAGAAGAGTAAAGAAGCAACATCAGAAAAATAACATGACAAAGATAAGCTATTACATATCAATTATAGCCACCAGTATTAACAGATTCATTTCACCAATTAAAAAAAGATAGACCATCATGGGGGTCAAGAACCAAAATCCCACAGTATGCTACATATAATAAACACATTTAACTCAAAAGGAAATTTATAGGCTGAAATTCAAAGGATGGAATACTAGATGCTCCAGGAACTCAAGAAAAAAAAGCAGGAATAACTATTCTATTTGCAGATAATGTGAACCTCAAGCCAATACTGGTCAAATGAAATAAATAACGTCACAACATACTTGTTAGCAGCAATTTTCAAGAGGAAGAGATAACAATAATAAATATATATACTACAAATATGGGAGCACCCAACTATTTAAGACAAATTTTAAAGAACATGAAACATTTAATAACTAATAACACGATCTTTTTTTTTTTTTTTTTTTTTTTTTTTTTTTTTTTTTTTTTGGCGGAAGCAGGGATTGAACTCAGACCCTTATGCTTGCCAGAGAAGCGTTTATTCTACTGAGCCACCTCCCCAGCCCCAGTAACACAATCTTAACAGGGGACCATAATACTGGTTTATCTATAAGACATAAGTCAATTAGACAAAAAAAAAATTAACAAAGACCTCAGAACAAATGAACTTTTAGAGTGTTCCACTGAACAACATCTGACTACAAATTCTTTTCTGCTGCACATGGGGTCTTCTCTAAGTATACCATATGCAAGTGCATAGATCATGCTTAAGTTAATACAACAAAACAGAAATTATCCCGTACACATCACCTTAACACACTACATTGAAACTTGAAATTAATGACAAAAAACACCAGAAAAACACAAACACATGGAAATTAAAGAACACCCTCCTCAAAATCCATGGGTTACAGATGAAATTAAACAAGAAATCTATAATCCAATAAAAATTCAAGCACAATTTACTGGAATTTTTAGGATGTAATTAAAGTAGTTCTCACAAGAAAATTTACAGTAGTGAACTCACACATTAGGGAAACAGAAAAAGAACAAACCAATACCCTAATGCTGCACCTCAGGCTTCTACAAAAAGAAGAACAAACCAAGCCAAAAAAAGGGAGTACATTTTAAAAATTAGAGCAGAAATTAATGCAATTGAGACAAAGAATGTAATATAAAGAATTAATGGATCAAAGAGCTGCAACTTTGAAAGAGAAAATGAAATTTATAGACCTCCAGCCAACCTCATTAAAAAGAAGAAATAAAAAACTCCCATTCAAACAATAAGGAACAAAGAGGAAATTAACACAGAACCTGGTGAAAAATCAGATAATGAATAGCTACACTGAAATTTTTTACTCTCACAGAATGGAAAGCACAAAAGAAATGAACAGATTCTAGATATGATCAAATCACCAAAACGTAATCAGTAAGTTTAAACAAAAAATAAAGGGCCAGGAAGATGGCTCAGTTGATTAAGCTCTTCCCTGTCAAACACAAGGGCCTGAGTTCAATCCCTGGTTCTGAAAAGTCAAAACAAAAAATAAACTCTGAACAACACAATATCAGCCAGAGAAATTGAAAATATAATAAAATACTTACCAACAAAGAAAAGACCAGGTTCTAATGGATTTACAACAGAATTGTACAATTAATTTACAGATTTAATCCAAATATTCTTCAAATCTCCAATGAAATTAAAAAGCAAGCATACTCCCTAATCCATTTCTTGAGATGTGTATCACACTAATGCCAAAACCAGAGAAGAAACCAAGAAAAAGAGGTCAATCACCCTCATAAACATAGGTGCATAAATCATCAATAAAATCACTAGCAAATATAATACCACAAATAATTAGGATAATCATACATTGTGACTAGCTATGATTCACACAAGGGATGCAAGGATAGTTTAACATAGGCAAATCTATAAATGTAATGTGCCATATAAACAAAGCCCAAAATAAAAACCAAATTATCATCTCAATAAATGCAGAAAAAGCTTTTGACGAAGTCCAACATGAATTCATGTTAAAAATCCTACAGAAAATTAGAACAGATTGCTTATAATTCCATCTGATAGAAGTCATCTATAACAAACCAACAACCAACAATATGATAAATGGAGAATAACTGAAAGCTCTTACTTTAAAATCAGGAATAAGACTAGTATATCCATTATAACAAATCTTATTCAGAATAGTGATGGAAACATTAGCAAGAGTCATTAGACAAAAGAGAGAAATAAAAAGATAAAAAAATGGAGAAGCAGAAGTTACTTATCATCCACAGATGACATTATACTATATATGGAAGAGCAAATTAAATAAATCTACTAAGAAACTCTTAGAATTAATAAACAAATTCAGTAACATAACAGCATAGAGTCATTCATAAAAATCCATTAGATTCCTCTACATAGACTATTGAACTCACTGAGAGAGAAATTAGAGAAATAATACCTTTCATAGTAACATCCAAAAAATGTAATATTTAGGAAGTAGTCTAAGAAAGGAAAGAAAACAATAATACCCTGAAAAAAGAGAACAAAGAGGGCTTCAGAACACTATTCCTTACTCTTGGATAGAAAGAAACAAAATTGTGAAAATACCCATAATCCCAAAATTGTTATAAAGATTTAATGCAAATCCTATCAAAATATCATCAACATGCCCCCCCACACACACATCTATAGAAATCATTCCTAAAATTCACTTGGCATCAGAAAAGACCTAGAATGCCAAAGGCAATCCTGGGCAGAAAAGGCAAGGAATGAAGCATTAAAATCGAAGGCTAGAAATTATGTTTCAAAGCTACTGTGATAAAATCAGCATTGTATTGGCTAAAAATCAGACCTGAGAATAAATAGAACAGATTAGATGATGCAGACACAAATAGAAACACACTCCACCATATTAGAGAAAGATAACCTCTTTAAGAAATGGTGCTGGAAAAACTGGCTCTCCACATACCAAAAAGTGAAACTAGATGCAGGTCTATCACTGTGCATTCATATAAAGTCAAAACACATTAAAGATCTCAATATTAAAACAGAAATGCTAAGATTGCAGAAAGAAAAGGTAGGTGGAAATCTTGAATATGTAGGTGTAGGGCAGAAAGTCTATGAACAAAAAAGCCAACTGCACAGGAAATACTTTAATCAACACATGGGATCTCATCTTTTTAAGAATTTTATACACATCAAAAGAAATCACCAGCAAAGTGGAAAGACAGCACCAAAATTGGGGAAAAATACTTAAACAATAGTCATTCAGACAAAAGACCTATATTCAGTATAAAGAACTGAAAAAAAAATTCAGCCTCAAAAATTCAAAGGCCCAATCCAAAAATGAACATCTGAGAAAAAGACACACTTCTCAGAGGAAAGACACAGATGGCAAATATAAATACATAAAACTTGAGAAACACAATTTAAAACAATTCTGAGAGCCGGCAAGATAGTTCAGTGGTCTAAAGCACCTGCTTAGGGAAACTTAGGCAGGCACAGGGACTGAGGTTGGATCCCCAGCACCTCAAGCTGTGCCATCCCTAACCAGAGGGTGGGCTGAGCCAGCCACAAAAAAAAAGAGATTTGGGAACAAACAGATGAAAACATAAAGGAACATTTAACAGATACATGGAATAAATGATCAGTATTTATAAAAATAGGAGTCCTAGAAAGAAAGAAAATACAAGTAGGAAGGAAAATAATCATATTCAGTGTGGGCAATTTAGCGACAAATTAATACATTGCAAAATGTTTTCATAAGGTTTTAGTGTCGTATAAGGTGCATACATGATATTATACTTACAGGCATTATTATAGCAGATGTCTCTAATTAATGAATAAAGAGAGTGCAGCTATAAACATATCTTATTTCTCTACAGCTGATTTATATCACAGATTCGAAAATTAACACCCTCTATCTTCTTATCTCCCCAGTGTCTGTCCATAGTACTAGAAGCGAACATAATATCCTGTCCAGCCACCCTTAGTGCAAATCTTGCCTCTCATGGAATTATGGAGAAGCACGACATATTTATCCTAACTGCACTATCCATACACACACATCATGATTCTTCCTTTCTATACCCCTTCCTTTGTCTAAACCTGTCAAAGATGGGCAATCCGTTGTCATCCAACCAATTTAGGTGCCTGAACTCAACAACACAATCCAACACAGTCCAGCATTCCACAGCAGTAGTGAGGTATCTGAAGAAGTTGTCAACAGTGGCCATTTATATCTCAATTTATTATTATGGCCCCACGTTGTAACCTCATTTTTATCCTTTTCTGATGCATGGTTAAGACACAGATAGATCAAGACCTATATACCAAAACATGTAGTTTTTGTTTCTGATGAGGTCAGTGAAGTCCAATCACGGTTTCTCTTGTAATCCTGGACCTTATTCTGTAGATCCTTTGTGTCATCTGGTTGGATGAGTCATGGCCAATGCTTGAACTGTTTGCTCTTTGTGAGAGCCAGACAGAAAGTTTTCTCTCCATGTTACTCTCCCCAGGCACATTATAGAACTTCGATCTCTTTCTTCTGTGGCTCCATAATCTCCTTGATCAGAAAATCTGTGGATCAACTGAGTTTCATGATGTTACAGTACAGGTTCACCTATGTCCTGAGTCTTCCCTGACTTGATAGGCTAGGGCGAAATTTTCCGCAGTGCTATTGTAAAAGGTATTGTTTCCATTGTTTCCCTTTCAGTGTGCTTGTTATCTGTGTAGAGGAATGCTACTGACTTTTGTGTATGATTTTGTATGCTGCTATGGTACTGAATTTCCTCATCAGTTCTAGTAGTTTCTTGGTAGAATTTTTGGGGTCTTCCACGTAAAGTATCATTCCATCTGAAAATTGTGATAATTTAACTTCTTCTTTACCTATTCTTATTCCATTTGTTTCTCCCTCTTTTCTAATGGCTGTTGCTAATGATTCCAAAACTGTGTTGAATTGCAGTGTTGATAGAGCACATCTTTGTCTTGTACCTGAATTAAGAGTAAATGATTTCAGTTTTTCCCCATTTAGGATTATATTAACTTTTGGGTTATCATGGATGGCTTTTATCAACATAAGGTAGAGTCCATCTTTCCAATTTTCTGTAGGACTTCGAATATGAATCAGTGTTGGACTTTGTCAAAAGCTTTCTCTGCATCAATTGAAATGATCAAGTAGTTTTTACATTTCAGTCTATTAATGTAGTGTATTACATTTATAGATTTTTGAAAGTTGATCCGCCCTTGCATCCCTGGGATGAATCCTACATTGTAATGGTGTATGATCTTCTTGATGATTTGCTGTATTCTATTTGCTAGTATCATATTGAACATTTTTGTGTCTATGTTCATTAGGGAGTTTGGCCTGTAGTTCTCCTTTTTGGTTGTGCCTTTCCCTGGTTTTGGAATCAGTATTATACTTGCCTGCAGAAATTATTTTGAGAGGGCTGCTTGCTTTTCAATTTCCTTGAAGAGTTTGTGGAGTGTAGGGAATTATATCTTCTATAAATTTCTTATAGAATTCACCTGTGAATCCTTCAGGACCTGGACTTGTCTTTGTCAGTAGGCTTTTTATTACGTTTCATATTTTGTTGGCTGTTATTGACTTATTGAGAGTTGTTGTATCTTCTGCGTTCAGTTTTGCTAATTTGTACCTTTCCTGGAATCTGTCCATTTCTTCTGTGTCTTCTATCCTGTGAACATAAATATTCTCAAAGTAATTATGGATAATTTTCTGAATTTCCTCTTGGTCTGTGGTGATTTCACCTTTTTCATTACTTATTGCATGTAGTTGAATTTTTCAATTCCTCTTTTTGATGAGGATGGCTAGAAGCTTATCAACTTTACTTAGTCTTTCATAAAACCAACTTTTTGATTTATGGATTCTTTGAAGTGTTTTCTTCATCTCAATTGAATTAATTTCTGCTCTAGTCTTTATGATTTCTTCCCATCTTTGTGCTCTGGGTTTCATTTGCTCTTCTTTTTCTAGTTTTCGGAGGAGCAATATTAGGGTGCTAATTTGTTCCCATCCTGTTTTCCTAATTGTGAATTCATAGCTATGATTCTCCCTGTAAGTACTGATTTCATCACATTCCATAAATTCCAGTAAGTTGTGTTTTATTTTTCATTGAATTGTAGATATTGTTGAATTTCTTGTTTAATTTCTTCTGTGACCCATTGATTGCTGAGTAAGGTGTGGTTTAGTTTCTATGAATTTAGCAGGTCTTTCAGGATTCTTTTGTCATTTAGTTCCAGTTTCATTGAACAGTGGTCAGATAATATGTTTTGGATAATTTCTATTATCTTGCATATACTTACACTTAACCTCTGGAGTGGTATGTGGTCTATTTTGGAAAATGACCCGTGTGCAGCTGTAAAAATTGTGTATTCACATTTGGTTGTGTGGAACATTCTGTATATGTCCACCAGGTCAATTTATTCCAAGCTCTTGTTCAGTTCTGCTACTTCCTTGCTAATTTTTTGTTTGGTTGAACTATCTTTTTGAGATAAAGGTATGTTAATGTCGCCTGTTAAGATTGTTGTCTTATATATTAGGATTTTCATGTCCATTAAGATTTGCCTTACATAGTTGGGTGCTCCTGTGTTTGGTGCATAGATATTTATGAGTGTCACCTCTTGCTCTTGAATTTTTCCCCTGACCAATATCTAATGGCCTTTATTTTGTCGTTTGATCCTTCTTGCTTTGAAGTTGAGACTGTGTGAGAACAGAATAGCTACTCCTGCTTTTTTTTCTGAGGTGCTGGGGCATGTAGTATTGTATTCCATCCTTTGACTTTGAGCCTATGAATGTTCTTTTGTGTTAAGTGTGTTTCTTGTATACAGCATATTATTTGATTTTGTTTCCTAATCCACTATGCCAGCCCATTTCTCTTAATTGGTGAATTGAGTCCATTTACATTGATGCGTACAATTGAAATGTTTTGACTTATGTTTGCCATGATATTTACCTGCTGTTGTTTACTCCCTTGCATCCTGGATTTAATTGTCTGTCGTCTTTAGTGGGTTCCTTCCATTCTCATTCATGGAGTTCTGGTCATTCTGGTCTCTCTCTAGAACAACTTTCAGCAGCCTGTGAAGGGATGGCTTCGTCATCATGAAATTCTTTAGTTGTTCTTTGTCATGGAATTATTTCACTTCTCCATCAAACTTGAAAGAGAGTTTTGCAGGGTACAATAGTCTGGGCTAGAATTTATTTTCATACAAGACTTGAAGAACTCTGCTCCATTCTTTTCTTGCCTTCATGGTTTGTGTAGAGAAGTCAGCTGTAATTCTGATGGGTTTTCCTTTGAAAGTGATCTGCTTCTTCTCTCTAGCAGCTTTCAGTATATTATTTTTGTGTTGAATTTCTGCGATCTTGACTATTTTATGTTTTGTTGTGTTTTTACTTGGGTTGAAGTTATTTGGTGTTCTGTATACTTCGGTTACCTGCATGATGGATTGTTTCCTCATATTTGGGAATTTTCTCCTATTACTTCTCCCCAAGTTCTTTTTATGTCATTTGTATTGACTCCTTCATTCTCCTTGATACCAATTATTCTCACATTGTTCATCCTGGCATCATCTTGCACATAACGGATTCTTTTTTCCTACATTCTCGTTGTTTTTAAAAGATCCCTTCTCACCTTTTCACTAGGTGCACCAGTGTCTTCAATATCTGAAACTCTGTCTTCGCTTTCACTCAAATGGTTTTGAAGACTCGTGATTTATATTTTTAGTTCTTCCACATCTCTTTGACTTCTTTCATGCATTCTATTTCTTTTCTGTATTGCTCATTCAAGGAATCCATCTTATTTCTGATCTCAATTTTTTTTTATCCATGTCTTCTTTAGACGTAGTTACTTATTCTTTTTCTGCAGAGTTTCTTCCAATTTGGATTTCCTCTGTATATCTCTGGACTTGTTTCTATATTTCAGATGCTACGATTTCAAAGAATTCTTTTTTTTTTCAAAGAATTCTTTTTCGATTTCAGAAATTATTTCTGCTTTGAGTTCCTCATGACCTTTGTGCTATTGTTTCTTTGCTTCTGACGCTGTTAGTTCATACATTTCAGCTGGAATAGTACTCTCTGCACTTTTTCTGGGTGAACATTAGTTTTCTCTCTGATGTTTCTGCACTTGATTCTTTTTTTCAGATGCTATATATTCAGATGTTTCTTTTATTATTTCAGGAATTAATACTCCTCTGAGTTCTGCTATACCTTTCTGGTTTTGCTCCTTTGCTTCTTTATCTGTTAATTCATTCATTTCAGCTGAGCTATTGTGCTCTGCACTTCCTGGTGGATTCAAGGCCTGAGATTGCATTCTCCTTGTCTTTGTCATGTTGTATAGCACTGACCTCTGGGGCACTCACTCACAGGCCGAGCTGCACTGGGATTTGGGCCGTGCAGTGAGACCTCTTGTTTCAGTTTTATACTGTACAAATTAGAATTAAAACAGAAAATAATACAAGTTATAGAAAATTCCACTTGGGAAAAAATACATTTTGTAAACCCATTGGAATTATTATCTTTGCCTACAAAAATAAGGATTAAGTTTAGCACTGGCTTTTAAGTTTTTTGCTCTATCTCTAATTTTATGTAGTTCAAACATAGTGTTCTTAGATATCAATCATTATTTACTTATTTGTTGTATTTTTGGGAAAGTTCTACAGGGTGTTCAGGGTCTCACTAGTACATTGGACTTGAGAAAGGTCTACAGGGTGCTTAGGGTCTCACTATCAGATTGGACTCTTAGTGATTCCCCATTTATAGCCTTCCAAATGCTGGGATTACCGGCACGTACCACCACACCCAGTCTCAATTACCATCTCAAAATAGTTTATGTACCACTTTTTTCTCAGTATTCCTCAGAAAGATGTCATTTCAACAAGACAACTCCTATATCATTTATATTTGATGAATTTATCATTTTTGTATTTTGTTTTATGCAGTTATATTTTGTATTCGCTTTATATTTCTTCTAAAACTTAAAAAATATGGAATTTTTATGGATCTGTACTTATATAACGGATGGTTAAACAGTTAAACTACATATAAGGATTTTAGTTTCATGGTTATGTTCTACTATTATTGTTTATACTCCTTATTGGTATGCTAATAAGGTGCTAGAATGAATGGAATAATTTCATATTCTTATGATATTGTGATATAATTTTAATAAATTTATGTCCTGGAGCCTATGATCTTCACAAGTTTTTCTAAGTCACCTAAAGATTTAGATGATAAAGAGAAGACGTTGGGTTTTAGTGTTGAATATTTGCATCACTCCATGTTAAAGCTAAACTAGGTGGCAGTTATTTCTTTTGCTCCATCTCAGTTAGGCTCAGGCTTAATCCTAGTGAATTAGGACCATGTGAAACAGTTTCCCAGGCACATAGGCCTTCTAGTAGTAAGGGTTCTTTGAGCATTATTTCAAAATTGCACACATTCACTCTCCTTGGATAAAAAATAGTACCTTTATTTGATCTTTGTTTTCACAATGTGAAGTTCTATATGAAATCATATTAGCTGTACAGAAAAGAGGCTGTAATTTTTTTCTGTATACATATGACAAACCTGATCATGTCTGCTTGAAGGTTTTAAATCTCACACGTTTTTACACAGAACCTTCTGAATTTGTTTAAGATCAGGCCATTTCCACCATGTTACAATTTCCCAGGTATTTGTCTTTACAATTTTGTGTATTGTGATTTTTCTGGTAATCTGGATTGTTTGATATTCATAAGAAGTGTTATCAGTTTTTATTTTCTTATTTCTTGTTATTAAAATGTAAATATGGATGTCTAAATACCTTGTATACTGACCTGAAAACTGAAAGTTACTTTCATTTATTTTCCTGAGTAGTACAAATATCTGAGAAATATTATCTGAAGAAGCAATATAGGGCTGACCAGATAGCTCAGGGGATTAAAGCACCTACTTAGGCTGACACGGGGACCAGGGTTTGACCTACAATGCGCCATGCCATTCTCATCCTCAGGGCATGCTGAGACATTGATTGAGACGGTGTGGTGGGGCATACCTGTAATTCCAGTGCTTGGGAAGCTGAAAATAGGAGGATCACTACGAGTCTGATCTGTGTAGTGAGATCCTGTAGACCCCATACTAAATGTGTAAAAAAGAAACAATATAATTTTATGTTTTTTTAAAATAAAAATAGTATACACAATAAATTCATCAGTATATCTTCGCATGGTCTTTTACTATAGTACTACAAAACAAGTTAGGGTCCTTTCCATTTCCTCTCTCACATTCACTACTTTTCAGTAACCACAGTGGATATGTTGATACACAATCTTTCAGAAATGTTAATACAAATATCTGTGTTTCAGTACCTCTATTATTGTTTTTACTTATGTTTTCAATGGATTAAAAACTATGTATGTTGGTGCTGGGGAGATAGCTCAGTAGAATAACTGCTTACCTGGCAAGCTCAGGGTCCTGAGTTCAATACTTGGTACTATAAAAAAAAGAGAAAGAAAGTATGCAATATTCAGAAATAATGTAATGTTCTTTTTTAAATATTTGGCCACATTTTAATGTCTTTTATATCTTTTACTTCAATAATTCTGAATAATGACATATTTTAGGACAAAATAGGCCCTTGATTTTATTAATGAGGCTTGCTTTCAGAAATTTATTCTAAAATTCTTCATATTATTTTATCAATCTGTTACTTTCCTTTTGGGGATTTGATTTTGTAATATTTTTTAGAAATTATTGATTTAAAAACTTTTTTTAAAGTGTGTTTAGCACAAATACTGTCCCTGCATCTCCTAAACAGGTATTTTAATCTTCTGAGCTATCTGGCCACACCAAAAGTATTTGTGTGTGTGTGTGTGTGTATGGTGTGTGCGTGTGTGTGTGTGTGTGTGTGGTGTGTGCACATGCATTATTGGAGATTGAACTCAGGATCTTGTGCTTGCCAGGCAGGCACTTATGCTACTGAATTATTTCCTCAACCCCTTGAAATCTTAATTGATTTGTTTTATTCTCCCTCATATATTAATGTATTAAATTTTCTGAGATTCCTCTGAATGCACATTAAATTATATTTTAAAGTTTGTGACATAGTTTCTAATTTATTTTATTAATTTATCCTGTGTTTTAAAATTTATTTATTTGCAGTCCAGAAGTTATGATCCCAGTGTGGTTTGAATATTTTTATATTTATTTTCAATTTTATACTGGATCATTTAGTTACCTTCTGTGTCTTTGATCGCATCTATTTTACATAATTTGTCTTAAAAGTTTGAAAACTCTATGTGCTTTCAGATGTATTCAAAATAATATATCTATGTTTTAAATTAATCATATTATCTGTGTTACTCACATAATCTGTAATCTTGATTTCTTGCTGTCATTGTTGTTTGTTTTTGGGCAGCTCAATCCACTCTGAGGGTGGGGCTGGTGAGGCATGTGCTGCCAGGTATCAAACTGTGGTCCCCAGCCCCTGCCTAAGCTTGCCTAAACAGGTTATTTTGACTGCTGAGCCATCTCGCTGGTACTCTTAATTGTTTTTGTATCTCCATTACATAATTTTCTAAGGTGAATATTATGAGCTAGTTTCATGCTGTAAATCTACACTATATTTTTTTATTTAAAAATTTAAAGCATGTTTTGTTTTATAGCTCTGACTCAGATGATACATTCTGGAAAAATTGTTACTACTCCTACATGTAAAATTGTTTCTTACATTCATTTTTAGAAGCAACATGTCTGTAATTAGAGAAAACTCAAACACATACTAAATAATTAAATATAAATTTGGTAGTAAATTTACTATCATGAACATAAAGTAATAAGCTCTCCAGAGGATTTCAAGGACAACAATAACAAACTGATAATATAGTGTCTCTCCAAGAATTTATACTGATCCTCTCAGTTCTTGTAAATAATGTTGCTCTTCAGCATTGGAGCAATCCTCATTAAATCACTACTCCAAAGTTGTAGAAATAGAACAATTAAGGAAATAGAAAATTTCATTTCATTTCAGTAAATTCAAACTATTAATTTGACAGAATGAGAACATAACCCTCTTAAAATTTTCAAACACATCATCTGTCTTCATTTACAGTGTACATAAAATCTTAGTGAAAGTGTTATTGACAGCTATATAGTGTGCCCAAGCTACATCTCATACTTTTCTTATTATTTTTAGGTTTTTTTTTCAAAGGAGAGTAAAAATAGTATTAAAAGAGAAAAAAACTTACAAATGATACATAATTTCACTAAACAAAATAATATAAATTTCATAATACCTGTTGTATGGATAGTATCTTCAAGTTAGTTGATGTTGAACTTTTCTTCCCACATTTATTTTCCGTTTGCATTTCTTCATCTGAAAAGTGTATAATCACCACAGATGCCCATTTTTGGAGTGGGTCTTTGAACTTGAGCGGCCAGGTTTTTCTTAATTCTTTACATGTTGTACATAGAAGGTCTTTATCAGAGGAACAGTCAACTACTTTATTTTCATAGTTCATAGGTTTTGTTTTTACTCTGTTGATGATTTCTTTTGAAGTGTAGAAACTTCAAAAAGGTGAGATCCCAGTTGTTGATTATTTGAAGTATTTCCCATACAGTTCAGTTTTTGTTCATGAACTCTAACTACCACTGTACCTTTAAGATTTCTACCTACATTTTCCTGTATGAGATTCAGCATTTCTGTTTTAATGTTTAAGTCTTTGATCCATTTTCATGTAGTTCATTGCATGGTGAAATGCATGAGTCTAATTTTAGCTTTTCACTTGTGGAAGGCCACTTTTTCCAGCACCATTCATTAAATAGGCTATATTTCTTCAAGTGAATGTATTTGGCCTCTTTGTCAAACTTAAGGTGTCTGAGTGTGTTATAGTTGTGTTGGTATCACCTAATTTGTTCCACTGATCCTCAGATCTGCTCTTATGGCAGTACCATGCTCATTTTGTCACAGTAGCTTTATAATATACTTTCAAGTCAGGGATTGTGATGCCTGGTACATTTACTTTATTGCCCAAGATTGCTTTTGGTATTGTGGGTCTCTTTTGGGTCCAGATGAATTTGTGGAATATTTTCTCTCATTCTGTGAAGAAATACTAAATACATTGTAATTGGAATTGCATTGAATCTGTGTAACAATTTAGGGAATATGGGCATTTTCACAACGTTAGTATTTCCTATCCAGTATTAATGAATATTTTTCACTTTCTCAAATCCTATTCAATCTGTTTTTTCAGAGTACTATAGCTCTCACTGTATAAATATTTTGCTTCCTTTGTGAGACTGACTTCTTGGTTATAATTGTGAAAGGCATGTTCTTCCTAATTTTTCTTTTAGTGCGATCATTGTTTGTGTACAAAAATCCTACTGATTTTTGAGTGTTGACTTCTTGAGTCCTGCTATGTTACTGAATTTGGTCTTGAAATCTACCAGACTGTGGAGTTTTTGGGATCTTCCTTGTAGAGTACCATGTCATCTAAAAATAATGGTAATTTCACTTGTTTTTGAATTCTTAAACCTTTCATTTTGTCTCATCTAATTCCTCTGGCTAATGTCTCCAGAATTATACTGAATAGACTGGAGATAGTGGACATCCTTGTCTTGTATTTCAGTATTTGTCAATTTAGTAGGAGGCTTTTTTCCTTATAGATGGTTTTTGTCAAGTTGAGATGAAGACTATCTCTTCAAAAATTTTTGTACAGTATCTACCAATGAGTGTTTGACTTTCTCAAATTAACATTCTGAAAATATTGAGATGTTTGTGTACTTTTTGTCTTTGGCTCTGTTGATGTGGCATATAACATTTATGGATTTGTGTATTTTCAAACATCCCTGAAGTTTTATAATGAATTCCACTTGGTCATGACAAATAACCTTCTTGATGATTTACTGCAATCTGTTTGCCAGTATTTTATGAAAGATTATTGCATCCATGTTCATTAGAGACATTGGCCTGTAGTTCTCTTTTTTGTTGGAATTTTTTTAGGTTTTGGTGTAAGAATAGTGCTTGTGTCCAGGAATGAGTTTGGGAGAATTGCTTCACTTTCCATTTCATTGAAGAGTTTGAGAAAAGTTGGCATTAAATTTTCTTTAAATTTCTTGGAGAATGTAGCTGTGAATCTATTTGGATATGGCCTTTGTTTGATGGTAGTTTTTCTTTTAATTACATTTTCATTTTTGTTTTCCATTATTGTATTATACAAAGATTGTATACCTCCTTGACCCAGATTTGGTATTTCATATGTATCTAGGAAGCTGTTCATTTCCTCAGTGTTTGACATCCTGTGAGAGTAAAGTTTTGCACGTATGCATTGATGATCTTCTGAATTTCTGTAGGGTCTGTAGTGACTTTTCAATCCTTAGTGCATGAATTTTGGTTATTTATTTCCCTTTTTCAATAAAGTGGCCTAAGTGTTTATCAACTTTATTTATTCTTTCAAAGAACCAACTGTTGATTCATTTATTGTTTGTACTTTTTTCTTTGTCCTCATTATATTAATCTTTCCTCTGATTTTTATAAAGTCCTGCCTTCTTTTGGCTTTGGGCTTCAATTTTTCTTAATTTTCTAGGATCTTAAGGTACAGCATAAGGTCATTTATTTGTGCTTGTACTGATTTCCTAATGCACGAATTTACCCCTGTTAATTTCCCCTTTTAGACAGCATTCATTGAATCCTACAGGTTCTGGTAAATTTTTTGTGCATTTTCATTTTATTGAAAGTATTTTTTTAATTTCTTCTTTATACATATTTTTATGGAACCAGGAATTGAACTCAAGCCCTTGCACTTGCCAGGCAAGCATTTATTCTACTGAGCATTATACCCATCCCCTTTAATTTTTTTCCTTAATTTTACCTGTGACATACTGCTTCTTTAGGTGGTTGTTATTTAATTATCACGTCTTTATGGAATTTCTGTGATCTTTTTCTTTCAATAATTACCAGTTTCATTACACTGTGGTCAGATCATATGCATGGGTAATTTCAATCCCTTTGCACTTACTTAAGCATGTTCTACGTACTAGTATATGGTCTATTTTGTAGTATGTCCCATGTGCAGCTGAGAAGAATGTGTATTCTTTTATTGCTGAATGAAACACTAAGTTAAAGTCTACTAAGTCTGTTTCTTCACAATTTTTGTTTAATTATGTCAATTCTTTGCTGAATTTTTGACTAGTTAATCTATCTCTTTGTGACAGTGTTGTATTAATGTCCCTCCAGTAAAATTGTATTATTGTCCTTTTGATTTTTTGAGTTGTTTAAAATATTTGTTATGTAGGTGAGTGCTCCTACATTGGGTCCATATATATTTAAAATTCTTATCACTTCATCTTACAGTTTTCCTGCAATAAGTAAGTAGTAAGCTGGGCGCGGTGGCGCGTGCCTGTAATCCCAGCACTCAGGAGGCTGAGGCAGGAGGATTGTTGTGAGTTCGAGACCAGCCTGAGCTACAAAGTGAGTTTAAGACCAGCCTGAACTGCATAGTGAGACCCTGTCTCAAAAAGACAAAAAAAATCATGTCTTTGAATGACTTTTGCTTTGAAGTTGATATTGTCAGCAACTTGAAAGGCTATCCCTGCTGTCTTCTGGTATCTTGAAATGGAGAATGTTTTTTACATCCTGACTTTCAGTTTGTGAATTTCTTTTTGAGTTAAAAGTGTTTCTTCTATGCTGCGTATTGTTCAATTTTGATTCTTAATCTACTCCTCCAGTATGTTTATTGTGATAGGTGAATTAAAATAATTTCTATTGATCATTATAAGTGATTGGTCATGATTTATGCTTGTCATGTCATTTTTCTGCTATCGATTCCATATTTTTCCCTTTTTAATAATTACTTGCTCTGTTTGCTTGCTCCTTTGTATTGTTCTTCTTTTTTTTGGAATCAGGTATTGAACTCAGGCCCATGTGCTGAGCCATCTCCCTGGCTCCTATATTGCTGTTCTTGAAGCTGTAGTAGTTTCTTTCTCTTTCTAGTGTATCTAACAGTATGCTTTGTAGGGTTGGTTTATTGTGTGTGAATTTCTTCAGTTATTCTTTATCATAGGAGTATCTTAATTTGCCATTGAATTTGCTATATAGCTTTACAGGGTACATCAAACTAGGTTGGCATTTATTGTTTCAGGACCTGGAACACTTCATTACAAACTTTTCATTTGATGGTCTATATTGAGAAACCTTCAGTGATTCTTATGCACTTGCCAATGTAGGTGATCTGCTTCTTCTCTCTAACAGATTTTAGAATATTTTTCTTTGCTGAATTTCTTGAATCATGATTATTATGGGTTTAGGTATAGATTTATTTTTATGGTTATTTAGAGTTGAATATGCCTCACTGAACAATATGATTGATTCTTTTCTCATGCTGCTACTTCTGGAAATAATCTTTTTATATCATTTGTGCTGACTCCTGCTCTTTCATTGATATCTATTTTTTATTATATTATTTTTCTTTTCATTATCTTATAGCTGCTGAGTCATTGTTGATAAGTCAGGACCCTCCCCCTCACTCTAAGGCTCATGGATCCAAATCACAGAAGCAATTCTGCCCAACTTTATACCTTGGACCCAAGCCAGGACAAAGTTATACAAACTCTCCTTTTGCTAACATCAAAAGTCCTCCACAGAACAGGTTGCCCTGCCTAGATTAGCTCTCAGTCAGCTACTCCAGCTCACAAATTCCTTCCCCTAAACTCCCTATAAAATCCTATGTACCCTTTTGTTCAGAGATGTCTGCATCTACTCAAAAGCCAGGCCGCTTGCGCCTACTTCCAATAAATATTTTTCTCATGTCAAATTACCTGGTGTGACTGATTTTCATGGGTTCATACCTAACATTTGGAGCTGGAAACCTAGGAGAGACCCCGAGACCTCTGCTGGTCCCTCTCAATCAAAGACTTGCCCCACTCCACCACCAGACACTCTGAGCATCCTGCGAGCCTCACACATTCCTTGCTGAGCTAAGCACCCAAAATACCTTAAACTTTGAGTATGCCTCTTTCAAAATATCTTAAAATACAAGCTTCTCTCCCATTGTGCAAATTGTTCAGAGGAGGGGGCAAGATGAAGAGGGCCATGTCTCCTTCAGAACTCTTCAGAGTTTGATGGCTCATTCCCCAACTTTATCCTGGATAAGATCCCTTTCTGTACTTTCATTTAATTTCCTTCTCTATATGGCTTGAAGATAAATGTCATTCCCAGATGGCTTGCTCCCAGCTTCATGCCTTTCAGTCTCACACCCTCATGTCACAAGTCCTGTTCACATGCTGAGCAGATCCTTCCTTTAACCTGAGCTCCGGTCCAACCTGGGATGCCTTCTTAAATGGCTTTTGTCTCTCATCCCTTGCAGGATTCACCTCAAACGATGTTTGTCTTTACAGTCATCTCTGCCCCTCTCATCTGTATTCATGCTGCTAGTCCACTCCTTCTGCCCACACTTCTGTTCTCTCTTATCTTGATTCAGTCCTCAGGGGACATATCAGACTATCAGAGCTCAAAGCCAAATGCCTCACTTTTCTCTGTCAGATTGTGTGGCCACAATACAAGTTGGACAATGGGTTCTATCAGACCCCCCAAGGGAACTCTAAATTATGACACCTTCCTTGATTTAGATAACTTTTGTCACAGCAATGGGAAAAAAGCCAAGTTTCCCTATGTCCTCACTTTCTTTTCTCTCCACAATCATCCTGAGCTCTGCCTGTCATGTAGTCACCAACAGATTCTATTAACAAAGGACCTATAAGACCTCAATCCAATCATTCCTCATAGACCCGTTCATTTCCAGATTCTCTTATACTGTGCCCAGCAGAGCTACAGCCTCCATGCCTCCATAGGTACTGTCCCCACTGCACCGACCACCATCAGAGCCACTGCCATCTACTGCTGCTGCAACAGCAAGTATGCTATTTCACCTTCTGACCTCTCAACTTTCAAGGGCTAGGTAAATACCTCTCTCTCTCTCTCTCTCTCTCTCTCTCTC
>PVKA01031982.1:0-25733 GCA_004027165.1 Ctenomys sociabilis | reverse complement strand
AAAAAAAAAAAAAAAAAAAAAAAAAAAAAAAAAAAAAAAAAAAAAAAAAAAAAAAAAAAAAAAAAAAAAAAAAAAAAAAAAAAAAATTAAAAAAATGAATAAATAGTTACACACTAGTCAACCAGGAATAGCTTAACAGAAACAAAGCTTATTCCCAAAACTCCCAAGTGTTCAGCTTCCTTCCAGGTTGGCCACATGACTAACTCCCAGAATGGCTGTAGGTGTCTATCTGTATTATTCAGAGTCAGTCATGGTTCTAAAGCTAAAGTCTAGGGGACTGGGGAGATGGCTCAGTGGAATAAGTGCTTCCTGGCAAGCGCAAAGGCCTGAGTTCAATCCCTGGTTCCACCAAAAAATAACAAAATAAAATAAAGAATAAAAAAGTAGCAATAAAGTCTAGCCAGGCATGACAGCACATGCCCATAAGCTACTCAGGAAGCTGAAGCAGGAAGGTCACAAGGGGGCCGTGGAGATTACCCCTCCTTCTGCAAAAAAAAAAAAAAAAAGAAAGTCACAAGTATGAGTCCAGCCTAAGCAATTTACCAACTTTGTCTCAAAATTTAAAAAAAATTAAAGACTAGGAATGTAGCTCAGTGGCAGAGCACATGCTCAGCATGTCCAAGGTCCTGGGTTCATTCCCCAGGACTAGAAAAACAAAACCAACCATCTCTCTATAGCTATAGCAAGGCATAAAGTGGCAGCAGTACTGTGACCACCAGTCAGGCTGATGCTGGGAAAGCCTGGTTCTCCGATAGCTCCTGCAAGCTCTGTCTTCCGCCAGACAATAACCTACTCTGTGAATCTTAAGTCTAACTTCTTTTTCTAACCACACCTGCAGTCATATACCTGATTAGTAAAGCCATGCTGCTAAATCAGATGACACAACCTTACTCCAAAGGAAAACTGAAAATTGCTTTGGCCTTTTTTGTTCATTTTGAGACAGGATCCCACCTAAGTACTCCAGGCTGACCTTGAATTCAGTATGTAGCCCTGCCTGGACATGAACTCATGGCGAGTTTCCTAAGCATTGGGATTCTAAGTGAGTACCACCACACCCTGGCAATGTTTGCCTTTTTAGAACAATTGACTTTACATTTATTAGCTTAGGTACTTCTGTGACTTGGGGTGGAGAGGGAAATGAAAGAGGGACGAATATCAGGTTAGGCCTGTGGGGGCCAGCATGTCAAGCAGGGACTGAGAGATGTGTGAGGTTACCAGTCAAGTCACTTTGCCCCGCCTATCCTCCCTCAAGCAGCTGGGGCAACCAGTTTGGGCCAGTCAAAGCTGCCTCCTCCTCCTGCTTGAGTCTGCCAACAGCTACCAGGGAAAGATATTGGATCCCTGGCAGCCTCTACCAATGCCACAGGGTAGCCAGCTGAAATGTTCCAGAACACACAAACACACACACAAAAAATCACACAATGCAAAAATTAAAAATAATATTTATTGTTTCAAAGACATACTCATGAGAAAAGAGTATGCAAAAATAGCTTTCCCATACCACCGGCTTTTGCAATTATCCCAGTAGTCTGGGACTGTGCGCATTGTGTAGGAGGGAAAGTTCTCCACCTACTCCTGAGAAATTATACTATTCCAGCTTTGTTTTTTATTATATGCTTGTGTTAAAAAATTAAAATCTGGGGCCAGGAAGATAGCTCAATGGAATAAGCGCTCCCTGGCAAGCACAAGGGCCTGAGTTCAATCCCCGGTTGAATCCCCCACAAAAAAATTTAAAAAAAAAAAAAAACAACCTGATGGGTTAACAGTATCTGTTCTCAGGCATATGTTCCCAGTCCACTTGGATAGACAGATGTAGGCTTTGAGTCCACATCCATGTGTGTAGCTCAGACTTAGATGGCACCCTGGAAATCAGCTGATTTTCCTGACTAGAGTTGGAAGAAGATTTTAGTCTCTGGGTGAAAACAGCATTTCATTGAGAGGATGAGATTACCTCTTTAGCAAAGAGTCATGGGGCGGCAGGTAAGAAGCACTGGCCACAGGTGGTATCTGGTCAAAAAGCTAATTATTCCATCTTCAAATCCTTTGAGTGAATTCAAGTTTCAAAATGGTACACCAAGTCATAGAAGGCAGACATCATTAAGGCAACAGTTGTAGTCCATGCTCAGAACTCTGATCCCACCATTCCTCCCTTCACCCTTCAGGACTGCCTAGTCTTGTCTGCTGTTCTCTTCAATGAGTATCCATCTTCCAGAAGCCTTCAGCAGCCTTCAGCTTCACAAGTTGGGGGCAAGCCAGTTAAGGAACTTCATGGCAACTTCAAACCCAAGGAAACAGGCCTAAGATGGGATAGGGAGGAAGAAAAAAACAAACAGAAACATGACTTCTCATAGATGCCACAGACAATATTGTGCTGAGCTGACCCTTCAAGACTAGACCCATTCCAGATCACAGAAGCAGATTCTCTCATTCCTTACCAGAGAAAAGTGGATGTTCTATAGTTGCCTGGGTATGATGGTCAGGCCAGAAAATCAAAACTCCTAACCTTAGAGAATCCCCAAGGCAAATCTTTCTGACAGTTTCAGGGAAGTTAGCAAATACAGAGGCTCTGGCTTAGAGTGGGATTTAGGGGAGAGCTGAGCTCCCAGTACAATCCCAAGAGCAAGAAAATCCAGCCCACACATACCTTGCCCAAGACCAAAAGAAAAATCACAGCCCCTACTTACTGCATTGGCTGGGAAGGCTCGGATCATCACTGCATTAAATCCTTTGTACAAGGATGTGATTCCTTCTTTCTGAATCAGCTCTCTCAGCACATCTCTGAAACCATTAGGGTATTTTCCAGGAGGTGCTGTGGGGCAGAACCCAATTTTTAAGGCTTCTAGAAACTTTGTGACTTGACCATAGCACCTCACATGGAATAATATGACAGTCTTCCTGTAGAGCCATGGCCAGCACTAGGGAGAGGACACCTCACAGGTCATCTATACTTAGTTCAAGATAGCATGATTTACTCTGTGGCACACACACACACACACACACACATGCACGCACGCACGCACACACGCACACACTCTCTCTCACACCCCACACACATCTGGATTATTTGTGCCAAGGGAATATGTAAGAGGAATGAAGAATTAAACAGGGTAGAGACAGTTCAGCAGCACAGTGCCTGCCTGGCAAGTATAAGGTCCTGAGTTCAATTCCCAGTACAAAGGGGGTGGGGCAGGAGGATGAGGATGAGAAGAAGAAAAGAGGAGGAAGAGAAGGAAGAAGAAGAGGAGGAGGAAGAGGAAGAAGAAGAAATGGGAGAGGATAGCTCAGTGGACAGTGTTTGCCTAGCACACATGAGGCTCTGGGTTTGATCCTCATCAAAACACACATTCTTCGGGTTGCAGGGGAGGGTGGATTTCTGATTTGACTTCATGTCTTACTTTATGGTTAGGCTAATATGAAAAAGAGTCTGGGTTCTTAGAATTGAGGCAGAAGTTTTTCAGACAATCTCTGGGTGCTGCCATAGAAAATATCCCCAGATCTTAAGAGCTCTGCACCCCTATGGTAACCAGTGTAAAACCTAACCTGTCCACATCCACCTCACTCACCAGTCTGGAAGCGAGACTTGAGGACATCTGGAGGGATTGCCACAGCCCAGTTGAAGATCCCTGCAATTCCCCCAGCTACCAGGATTCGAGGAACACTGAGGTCGCTGACACTGCAGAACACCCAACCAGGGCACTAGTCAGACAAAGACTGAGAGAAAGGTATTCACCCTTCCACCTCTCCTCTGCCACACAGGGAAGTTATTGAAAGGACAAGACTAGCTAGAGGGAAGATGTCCAAGGGAAAAGTTCACATGACACAGCAGCTCGTACTTGTTGGGGAAGAATCTGCCCACCTATTTCACATACTTGCTACACTATGTGAACACAGAGTAAAAGAAGTTAGCTGGACCTCAGCAGCCATGAGAATAAAACATACACACAGAAAGAACAAGTCTTGCTTCTATGTATTTCCTGACCCACTCACAGAAGAAGACCACCCACTCATGAGCAGGAAAAGTGGTTTAATAAGTTACCAAGTGCTTACCTTTTTCCCTCTGGAGTGAGAATATTTTTCAGCCACTCATATGTCATGAAATACATCCCACTGGCTGGAACATCTGTTAGTGTCAAGAGGTGAAAAAAGTCAAAGGGATAAATTAAGTCTATAAAATCCCCACAGAGGGCCAGGCATGGTGGTGCAGGCCTGTAATCCCAGCACTTGGGAGGCTGAGGCAGGAGGATTGTTGTGAGTTCAAGACCAGCCTGAGCTACAAAGTGAGCTTAGGCACTGGACCACTCAAAGTTTCATGAGAAGTTCCTTAGCAGCCACATCTGTTTTGCAGTCAGCACTTTGCAGCTATCAGAAGCTGCAGTAGGCCAAGCACTATGATCATGAATACATACAATATTTGATCTCTAAAGGCCCTTCTAGGTCACCATTGACAAACTCACTCCAGAAGATATAATCATAGTTAAAGCATCTGGCCTTTCTCTAAGCTCTCATCTCAGAACAAGAATAGAACTATCTCTGCATCTCCTACTTTCACCCTAGGAAAATCTATTTGTTAAGCCAGAAAGAGAGGTAGAGGGTACAGCCCAATGGAAGAGCATTTTTTTTCACACATTGAGGCCCTGGATTCCCTCCCCAGTCCTGAAAAAACACAGATCATCTCCATAGTGCTAAGTCACACTTCCTTCTCACTTGTCCCTCCAACTACCACTGTCATGACTTTCACTCTAAGGACACTAAGGAACAAGGGTAAGGTCCTTCCATTCTTACCTGTGTCCACTATGCCCAAAAACAGAACACACACTGCAAAGCCTGTCAGAGCTGTGGTGTGCACCAGTATTAATCTGGCTATGTAGGCAAGGCCCTCTGCTACAGTCTCAGATGACTTCCCATATGCTTTTTGTGGATAGAGTGCCTCAAAATTTACCTCTCATAAACCAGGCGTGGTGGCACAGGCCTGTAATCCCAGCACTCAGGAGGCTGAGGCAGGAGGATTGTTGTGAGTTTGAGACCAGCCTGAGCTACAAAATGAGCTTAAGGCCAGCCTGAACTGCATAGTGAGATCTTGCCTCAAAAAGACAAAAAAGAAAAAATTTACCTCTCATGAGGGTGAGCACAGTGCCTTTGTAAATGCCTCGGATTCCAGACTCCTGATACAGCTTTTTTGCACAGTCCAAGGTTCCATTGTATTTGGTTTCCCCTGAAGAAGCCTGAATCTGGAATGGAGAAGGTCATTAGGTCTAAGTTAACAGACCCAGAGGTTATAAGAGAATACAAAGTGAGCATGGAAGTGGTCATTATGCATTAGACCCATAAAAAGCTTGAGCGTCAAATAAATGAGCATTTGAAATACATGATATTGGAAAAGGCACTATGAAATAAGGATTACCAGGTATAATAAGTGGTCTCAGCACTCTGAAAGACTGAGGCGGGAGAATAGCAAGTTAGTAAAACCCTGTCTCAAAAAATCAGAAGGATGCAGTTCTGTGCAAAGGCTCTGCATTCAATCCCTACTGTGCAAAACAAACCATATATTCAAACACAGGAATACCTAAAAGAAAATAGTCTGGAAGATTTATTTTAAAAAGACAAATATATTAGCCATTTGTTTATTCCTTCCACAAATATCTATTAAACACAAAATTCATTCCAAGCCTAGCTGGTCATGATGGTTGGTAAAGAAAAGGTGAACAGAGCTGGGTATGGCAGTGCACACTAATAATCCAAGCCACTTCAGAAAGCTGAGGCAGGAGAATCACAAGTTCAACCTAGGTTAGGTAACTCAGAAAAACTTTGTCTCAAAATTAATTTTTTTTTCTTTTTTTTTGAGACAGAGTCTCACTGGGCTGGCCTTGAACTCACTTTGTAGCTTAGGCTGGTCTCGAACTTGCAATGATCCTCATGCCTCAGCTTCCTAAAGCTGGGATTACAGGCATGCCAAGCCTCAAACTTAAGTAACATTTTTAAAAGTTGGAAATGTAGCTCAGTGCTAGAGAGCACTTACCTTGCATGTATTCTAAGTTCAATTAACAGTACCAGAGGGCAGGGGGAACAAAGGAGAAGAAAAGTGAACAGGAAATTACATTAAGCACTCTGAATGCCCAGAGAGAGGCCCTGTAAAGAACCAGAGGAGAACCAAGAGGAGACCCCTACCCCAAACTTGGAGCTTCATAACCTAAGACTGAAGAGGCTGAGGAGAGGCAGCTGTAAAATCAGTAAAGATCTGAAATTAAGAGAGCACTGTTCAGGGTTCACTGCAAATATAGAGCCACAAAGAATCAGGGAGAGGCACCAGCAAAGAGCAGTTAAAGCTAGAGAGTTCAGCTTCCACAGTTCTAAGGATAAACACAAAAAATAAACATACAGGGCCAGGGAGATGGCTCAGTGGAATAAGTACTTCTCTGGCAAGTGTAAGGGCCTGAGTTCAATCCCCAGTTCCACAAAAAAATAAATAAATAAAATAAAATAAAACATACTAGTGAAATAATTTTTTAAAATGGTGGGATTAAAGTTAAAAAAAAATGGAAAAGGATCTTACTCAAAATAGCAAGATAATTGTGTATCAAGCAATAAACTGTATAAATAAAACTAAAACATCTCTGAGGAATATAAAAGAGATGAATAACAAGGGAGTTATAATTCTTGAGCAGGCACAGTGCCATGCACCTGTAATGGCAGCAGTCAGGAGGCCAAGGCAGAAAGATCGTTGTGAGTTCAAAGCGAGCCTGGGCTTCAAAATGGAGATCCTGTTACAAAACAAAAACCAAACCAAACCAAATCAAATGGCTTTTTTGTTGTTGTTTGATTGGGTATTTCTTTTTCCTTTTTTTTTTTGCAGAACCAGGGATTGAACTCAGGCTCTTGTGCTTGCCAGGGAAGCACTTATTCCACTGAGCCATCTCCCCAGCCCCTGGTTGGATATTTCTAAAATAGGGTCTCTCTGTGTAGCCCACATTGGCCTTAAACTCACTATGGAGCCCAAGCTATTCTCAAAATCATGATAATCCTCCTTGCCTCAGACTAAGTGTTGGGATTACAGACATATGCCATCACACCTAGTCTCCCCCCCCACTGAAGTCATAATTTTGGGCTGGGTGTGGTGGTACACACCTATAATCCCAGCATTCTGCAAGGTAAGGCAGGAGGATTGCCTGAGTTTGAGGCTAGCCTGGGCCATACAGTGAGTTCAAGGGCAGCTTGAATTACAGAACAAGACCCTGTCTCATAATTTTGACTAGAAAGGATTTCAATTTAAAAAGGGTCAGTTTGAGTCAGAGAGATGGCTCAGTGGAATAAGCATTTCTCTGGCAAGTGCAAGGGTCTGAGTTCAATCCCCATTTTTGCTAACAAAAACAAAAAAAAGTAAAGGAGTCAATTTGTCTTTCTTTCTTTTTTGTATCAGGGATCAAACTCAGGACCTTGTGCTTGCCAGGCTGAGCTATTGCCCTTTTGTTGTTGTTGTTGTTGTTGGTCTTTTTGAAACAGGGTCTCACTATGCAGTTCAGGTAGCCTTGAGCTCACTTTGTTGTCCGGGATGGTCTCAAATTTCTGAAGATCCTCTTGCCTCAGCCTCCCAAGGGCTGGGATTACAGGCATGTGCCACCACACCTGGCTATTTTTCTAATAGTGAATTTAAAATAATGCTAGTAATTCTTTTTACGTAATTTGTCCAAATCATCCTGGTATGTGAGCTAATTATGTCTGAGACAGAACAGGAAGGCCCATGTGCTGGAGGATGATGGAGTGACTGGGGAGCCATGGAGAATTGGGTATGTGAATGACATAGTGATGGGAACATCTCACTGTTACGGACAGTACAGGCCATAATCAGGGAAACAAGCAAGGAGACTCTCAGAGTTATCTTAGGAGAGTGATAAAGGTGACCTGAAGAAAAACAGATGCAATGAAGGCGATGAAACAGATTTGAGATATATTGAATGTAAGTTTAAGTGTTCAATAAATGCAATCTGCATAGTGAGAAAAATAAAGGAATCTGGAAGGACAGATGAGTTTTAGGCCTGATAACTGGATAGATGGTATTGCCAACACAATTCCAGGCAAGAGGAGGTACTGAAAAGGCCAATGTCTTAGTTCAGTTTTGCACATGGTGATGTTTAGGTACCTATTAGTATCCAAGTAGCAATGTATAGTAAGTCACTCAGGAATTCAGTAAAAGACTAAGTGGAAGATAAAGAATCCATTTTATAAGATAGAGAATCATCAGCATATAAATAGTATCTTTTTTCAAGAGCTTGCGGGTTAGCTCAGCTGTTTAAGTGCCTGCTGGAGCAAACCCAGTCAGGCACAAGGGACCAAGGTTTAATCCCCAGCTCCACATCCCCTACCAGACACCTGCTTAATGCAGCCTGAGCAGGCAAAAAAAAAAAAAAAAAAAAAAAAAAAAAAAAATCCTAAATAGTATCTTTATTTATTTTTGCAGAACTGGGGATTGAACTCAGGCTCTTACACTTGTCAGGAAATGCTTATTCTACTGAGCCATCTCCCTGGCTCCAATAGTATCTTTTTAAAAATAGATTTTTATTTATTTGGTACAGGATCTCACTATGCTACACAGCTCAGACTCACGGTGATCCTTCTCCTGTCTCAGCCTCTGCAGCACTAGGATTACAGGTGTGTGCCACCATACCCAGTTTTGGTGGACGGTGGGGCTGGCACAGCATGTGGAAGATACAGGAATCAAACCTGGGTCCTTGTGCTTGTCAGGCAGGTTCTTAGACCACTGAGCTATCTCCTAAGCCCTAAATAGTACCTTAATGTCATAAAACAATATAAAATTATCAAGGTAATGAATGAAATAGGACTGAGCCTTGTTCCCATGAACACTGAAGAGGAAGACGATGTTATTGAATGAGATGGAAAATAAACAGACAAGAGAAAACAGGAGAGAGACCCTAAGTAAAGACATTCTTTAACGAGGTGGAGATGGGGGTGGGGTGATCCACCTACTGATGGATCAAAGGAGATGGTAGCCAAGAAATGACCATTGGATTTGGGCATAAAGTCACTGGTGACTTCACAAAAGCACTTCTGTTGGAGTTATGAGGAAGAGCCAGACTGGAATGGGTTTGAGTATAGGTATAAAGACAGTACAAAAAAAAAAAAAAGAACCCCAACTTTTTCAGAGTTTTAACACAAAGGGGAGCAAAGTGCTGAAGCACAGAAAATGATGTGGGAAACAGTAGCGAGAACTTATTTTTTTTTATTTTTTTATTTTTTTGGTGGAACCGAGGATTGAACTCAGGCCCTTGTATTTGCCAGGGAAGCGCTTATTCCACTGAGCCACCTCCCCAGCCCTTTATGTTCTTTGTTTTTTAATTAAAACTTATTTGATTTAAGGTGGAGAAAGGGGTAAGAAGAGATGACAGCTACTGTGGACAAGGAGGGAGTATTCAAATATGAAATACTCCAAGAAGTTTATATTTTTAAGACAAAAAAAAATGCTTTTATTACTAATGAGAATGATTCAATGCAGAGAAGTCATGCAATGCATCCTTTTTGATGTCTGAAAGACAGAGAAAATGGAATCTTCTGTCTTTGTTAGGATCTATATGACTCTGACTGGCCTAAAACTCACAGTGATCTTCTTGCCTCAGTCTTACAAATTCTGGGTTATAGGAATGTGGTACTACACCTATTTACAATTTTTTATTTATTTTTTTAGAAAGTGTTTCACTGAATTCAATGAAAGTGAAAACAGAAGATACCAAAATTTCTGAGATGCAGCTAATGCAGTCTTGAGAGGAAAATGGAGAGCCCTGACCACATATGTCAAAAGGAGGAAAAGGGCTGGGGAGATAGTTCAGCGGCCTAAGTGTCTTGGCAAGAGCAAGGACCCAGGTTTGATCCCCAGCACCACATGCTGTGCTGGCACCATGATGAATCAGCCACCAGAATTGGCTGTGGTGGTGCACACCTGTAATCCCAGCACTGGAAAGTCTGAGATAGGAGGATCACTATAGTCAGCTGTGTCACAAGATCCTGTACGAGCACAAGGCAAGTTCAATCCCCAGTACCACCACCACCAAAAAAAAAAAAAAAAAAAGATCCTGTATCAAATAAATAAAGGATTAAAAAAAAAAGGAGACTCCAGGTATAGAGGCATATGCTTATAATCCCTGCCCTTGGAAGATTGTTTTGAGTCTGAGGCCAGCCTGGGCTACCAAGTGAGTTCCAGATCAGTCTGTAGTACATGGTGAAAACTTCTCTCAAAGAAAGAAAGAAAGGACTGGCCAAATGGCTCAGGAGACTAAAATGCCTGCTTAGGCAGAGGCAGTGGCCTTGGGGTTCCATCCCCCATGTGCTATGCCTTGCTGGTCCCACCCCCAGAGCACACTGAACAGATTGAGACTAGCTGTGGTGGCTGTATGCCTGTAATCCCAGCACTTGGGAGGCTGAAAACAGGAGGATCACTATGAGTCCCTCAACAGGCCTGCCGTGCTTGCCCCGCTCCCAGGGTGTGCTGAGACTGCAATTGAGACTAGGCATGATGGTGGGGGCCTATAATCCCAGCCCTTGGGAGGCTGTAAACAGGCAGATCACTATGAGTCTGATCTACTAGTGAGACCCTGAACACTCTGTAGACCCTTCTCTAAATTACAAAACAATAACCAAAAAAAAAAAAAAAAAAAACCCACCATAAATTAACAAATAAATACATATTTGATAAAATTCTTTGGTAAGATAATACAGGCTTGGAGATTTTTTTGGGAGAAGTTTTTAAATTATGAATTTGATTTTTTAAATCATTATAGGACAATTCAAATTATTTCAGACTAGACAAGTTGTGGTAGTTTGTATTGTTTGGTTTTTAATTTTTATTGTCAAATATGTTACAGATGTTTCTAGTACTTCCTCATCTTTTCATTTTCTTTCTTTCTTTTTTTTTCTTTTTTGTGGAACCAGGGATTGAATTTAGGCCCTTGAGCTTGCCAGGGAAGCGCTTATTCCACTGAGCCATCTTCCTGGCCCCTTTTCTTTCTTTTTTTTTTTGTACTGGTAATTGAACTCAGGACCTTGTACTTACCAGGCAGGTATCGTGCTGCTCAGTTGTATCCCCAGAGCATCAGTCGATCTTTCTGTTTTTTTTTTTCTGGTGGAACCAGGGATTGAACTCAGACCCTTGCGCTTGCCAGGGAAGTGCTTATTCCACTGAGCCATCTTCCTGGCTCCAAGTCGATCTTTCTTTCTCTGTTACCTTCCTTCCTTCCTTCCTCCCTCTCTCCCTTTCTTCTTCCCTCCTTCCCTTTCTTCCTCCCTCCCTCCCTTCTTCTCTCCCTCTCTTCTTCCCTCCTTCCCTTCCTCTTTCCCTCCCTCCTTCCCTTCCTTCCTTCTTTCTTTTTATGTACTTAGGGTTTTTTTTGTATTTTTTTAGGGTAGGGTCTACAGGGTGTTGAGGGTCTCACTAGTAGATCAGACTCATAGTGATCTGCCTGTTTACAGCCTCCCAAGGGCTGGGATTATAGGCCCCCACCATCACGCCTAGTCTCAATTGCAGTCTCAGCACACCCTGGGAGCGGGGCAGGCACGGCAGGCCTGGGGATCAACCCCTGGCCCCTGCTTGCAGGTGTCTTAATCCACTGAGCTATTTGGCTGGCCGCTATTTATTTATTTATTTATTGTGGCAGAACTGGGGACTGAACTCAGACCCTTGCACTTGCCGGGAAAGCACTTATTCTACTGAGCCATTTCCCCAGCCTATTTATTTATTTTTGAGACAGATTTTCTATATGTTATACTCAGGCTGATCTGGGCTGATTGCAAACTCATGAGCCACCTCCTTCTGCTTCCCAAATGCTGGGATTACAGGTTCATACCATCATTTTTAAAAATTAAGTTTATTGGTATAATTTATTTATTTATTTATTTATTTTTTTGTCTTTTTGAGACAGGGTCTCGCTATGCAGTTCAGGCTGGCTTTAAGCTCACTTTGTAGCTCAGGCTGGTCTCGAACTCACAACAATCCTCCTGCCTCAGCCTCCCGAGTGCTGGGATTACAGGCATGCGCCACCACGCCCGGCTGTTATTGGTATAATTTAGATACACATAAAGATCATATTCACCATGGGGAATTTATACCCATATATGATATATTTTGATTCTTCTTTTTTCCCAATCACTTCCTGTCCATTTACTTTTTTTGTTTGTTTGCTTTTTTGGTGGAATCAGGGATTGAACCCTGGCTCTTGCACTTGCCAGGGAAGCACTTATTCCACTAAGCCATCTCCCCTCTTCCTTCCATTCAACTTGTACTATGATTTCTGACATGATGAGAAAAAATACTAATAAACAACAACCACATATCTGGCAAAGAACTAATATCTAAAATATATCAGCTATACTCAAATATAAAATAAAATATTAAGGACTATCAAAATAAGTTTTAAAACCCAGTTAGGAAACAGGACAAATTTATAAATAGACATTTAATCAGAGAGGATTAAATATTTAAAAAGATATTCACGATCTTTAGGTATTAAGGAAGGAAATACAAATTTTCTAAAATGAAATACAAAATAAGCCAGCCATGGTGGCATCCATCTGTAATCCCAACACTCTTGGAGACTGACCCAGGAACATCATAAGTTCAAGCAAGTCTGAGCAATTTAATAACTTAGTGATTCACTGTCTTACAATAAAAATAAAAAACAGAACTGGGATGTAGCTCAGTGTGAAGTTTCTCAGTTTAGTCCTCAGTCATGTACACACACACACACACACACATACACACACAGAGGAAATGAATTAAAACCCTACTACACATCTATCAGAAAAGGTAAAGTAAAAAGATATTGAGCCAGGCGTGGTGGCACCCATCTGTGAACCCAGTACTTGAGAAGCTGAGGCAGGTGGATCACTGTGAGTTCAAGGTCAGCCTGGACTATATATCAAGACCCTGTCTAAAAAAGTAAAACAAAAGGAGCTGGCAATGTAGCTCAGTGAAAAGTCCTGAGTTTAGTGCCTGTAACAAGAAAAAAAAAAAATTGGGTGCAGGGAGATGGCTCAGTAAAATAAGCACTTCCCTGGCAAGTGCATGGGGCTGAGTTCAATCCTTGGTTCTGCCAAAAAAAAAGTAGACACCAAATTTCAGTGAGAATGTAGAGAAAAACAATCATATCTGACTAGGGCTGGGGAGACAGCTAACTGGAACAAGTGCTTGCTTGGCAAGCACAAGGTCCTGAGTTCAATCCCTGGTACCACAAACAAACAAACAAAAAAAAAGCTGTAAAATGGTAGTCTGGAAAGTATAGTAGTTTTTTGAACAAATAAGGATATAGCCAGGCATGTTGGTACATGATTATAATTTCGGCATTCTTTTTTTTTTTTTTAATTTTTAGGTTTTTTTTTTTTTTTTCTTAGTGGTACCAGGGATTGAACTCATACCCTTGAGCTTGCCAAGGAAGCACTTATTCCACTGAGCCATCTCCCCGGCCCAATTTCAGCATTCTTAAATTTTTTTAAATGATTCTTTTAAAAGTCTGAGCAGAGGGGCATAGTAGCACATACCTGTAAGTCCATAACTCAGGAGGTTGAGACAACAGGATCACCACAAGTTTGATGCCAGCCTGGGCTATAAAGTAAGTTCAAAGAGGGCCAGGCATGGTGGCGCATGCCTGTAATCCCAGCACTCAGGAGGCTGAGGCAGAAGGATTGTTGTGAGTTCAAGACCAGCCTGAGCTACAAAGTGAGCTTAAGGCCAGCCTGAACTGCATAGTGAGACCCTGTCTCAAAAAGACAAAAAATTTTTTTAAAAAAGTAAGTTCAAAGACAGCCGGAATTAGAGTAAGATCCTGACTCAAAAACAAACAAATGTTCCTTGGCAAGCACAAGGGCCTGAGTTCAATCCCAGGTTCCACAAAAAAAAAAAAAAGAATCTGGGCAGCCTGCAGGACTCTGGTAAGCTATGACCTTCCTTAGCCACCAACATGCAAGTGTAAAAACAAACAAAGGCTGAGGAGGAGCCAAGCAAGGTGGCACATGGAAGCTATTAATTTTTTTTTTTTTTTTCAGAACTGGGGATTAAAAGGTTCTTGCACTTGCTGGGGAAGCGCTTATTCCATTGAGTCATCTCCCCGGCCCCAGCACATGGAAGCTGAGGCAGGAAGATCACCATGAGTTTGTGAGTTCGATGTCAGCTTGAGCTATATTAGTGACTTCCAAGCCAAAACTGTAGTACAAAGAGAGATCTGGTTAAAAAAAAAAAAAAGAAAGAAAGAGAGAGTGAGAGAAAGAAAAAGAAAGAAAGATGAACTTTTTATACATTCAATAATCTAAACCTGATATGGTGGTACATGCCTGTAATCCCAGCACTTGGGAGGGTGAGGCAGGAGAATCAGCACAAGTTTGAGGCCAGCCTAGGCTACATAGTGAGTTCAAGGCCAAACAGAGTGAAACACTGTATTAAAAAAAAAAAAAAGAAAAACAAAAAACCTCAACAATCTGAATACATCTCCAGAAAATTATTCTTATTATTACCATTTTTTATTTTTTGGCAAAACTGGGAATTGAACTCAGGCCCTTGCAAGCTGAATCATCTCCTCGGTCCCTCCAGAAAATTATGGTGGCACATACTATATGATTCTATTTCTGTTTATTTATTTATTTACAAATGAGACAAGGTCCGGACTTATAGTTTGGGTCCAGACTGGCCTTGAATTCACATGGCTCCTCCTGCCTCAGCCTCCTGAGTGGTAGGACTACAGCTGTGCATCACCATGCCCAGCTCAATGTATGATTCTATCTTTTTTCTCTTTTGTTCTGTTTAAGCTTTTTTTTTGGCAGAGCCAGGTATTGAACTCTGGCCCTTGCACTTGCCAGGCAAGGCAAGTGCTTATTCAACTAAGCCATCTCCCCAGCTCCTAAATTTTCTTGAAGTTACAAAATCATAGGATAGAGTATATCCTAAAGCTGTAGTATAGCAAATCAATGGCAAACATGTCACTTTTTTTTTTGTCTTTTTGAGACAGGGTCTCACCATGTAGTTCAGGCTGGCTTTAAGCTCACTTTGTAGCTCAGGCTGGTCTCTTTTTTTAGACAAAAGATATTAATGTATGATTTGCTTTTTCTAAACTAAAAAACTCAGTAGTCAGGTTTAATTGTAGTATTGGCACTCTATGATAAATAAGTGGGGTTTGGATTGAAGTTTGGGCACTTGGCTCTAAAAGGCTCACTATTTTTTTTTTTTTTTTTTTTTTTTTTTTTTTTTTTTTTTTTTTTGGTCTTTTTGAGACAGGGTCTCACTATGCAGTTCAGACTGGCCTTAAGCTCACTTTGTAGCTCAGGCTGGTCTCGAACTCACAACAATCCTCCTGCCTCAGCCTCCCGAGTGCTGGGATTACAGGCCTGCGCCACCACGCCTGGCTAAAAGGCTATTAATAACCTAAAGACACTGGGGTTTTGGTAGACACAAGACTTCTTTCACAAACAGCTTCTCTTCTACTAGCTCTGGTAAGATATAACTCATCTTTCAGAGTTCCTGAAATAACTGAAAATAAAAATGGGTAGGCTAGGACTGAAACATCATAGGTGTGTCTTTTTTCTTAGTCTGTTTTCCTGTCTTGAGTCTCTCTCTCTCTCTCTCTTTCTCTTTTCATAATCAGGGATTGAACTCAGGCCCTTCTGCTGGTCAGGGAAGCACTTATTCAACTGAGCCATCTCCCCAGCCCCTTGTTTTGATTCTCAATTCTACTAAAATTGCTTCCATGTTCCAGAAAGCCTTGGAACTATTTGTTGTGTACACCTGATCTGAAGCCTTTATAAAGGGAGTGTGGATATAAACATAGTCACAAAAATTTTGCTGAATGGAAAAAGCTAGTTATCTGCCATCAGGTCACACTCATACCTGCAATAAGCACTTGATCCGTTCACCAGGCGTCATGATTCCTGTGGTAAATACACCAGATAACATCCCAGCAGCAAATATTTGGGGGTAGCTGTATAGAAAACAAAAACCAGAAATAAGTAACTGTGATTATCTTCACAGACAAAAGTAATGCTAGAAAAAATGATGGTTTTATAAGAAAAATGTACTTGAACTGGGAGAAGCATAGTCACAGATAAATTACATGAAAACCAAACTCTAGCTATATTCTGATCAAACTTCCCCAACCAAGGGTCTCCGTGTCAAAAGCATAGGAGCCTAGTCACAAGGTCCAATCACATGAGGTACATACTCAGAATGTCTCACCTATCGAAGTTCCTAGAGACATGGTTTCTACCCAAAGTGTGTCTGGTGCAGTCACTATGCAGATCTGCACTTAAGGCATCCTGAGCCAACCAAAAAAAAAAAAATGCTTCTGCAGACTTCTCAGAGGCTTGAACTAAGAAATGCTGGATTGGGGCCAGGGAAATGGCTCAGTAGTATAAGCACTTCTCTTGCAAGCACAAGGGTCTGAGTTCAATCCCCAGTTCAGCCAAAAACTGGATTGACTGGGTAGAAGGAACCTCCACCCAAGATTTGCACCTCAGTAGATCACACTTTCCCTCCAATCTCCCTTTCCTTGGACCACCAAGAGCCTGAGAATACTCTGAGCCATGGCTCAAATAGAACAGCTTCGAGGTCACAGGCTGAGGGGTAGTCAGACCAGCTGCAAACAGTGTGCAGCTGCAAGGAAAATAGTGATAGGCAAGCCCAAATCAGGGATGCTTCTCAGGCAGGCAGGGTAAATTCTACAGTATTATGCGTAGAATGGTCCCCTAGAAGCACACTCTGGGTCCCCAGAGGTATGGCTTCTCAGGCCCTACAGAATAAACCACACAGAGGACAAGTCTGAGGCTTCTCATGTCTATCACCACAGCTATCTGTGACACCTCTAGCAGCACTTCTATTTCCTTCTGGGATCAGCAATGCCCAGAGGCAAGAGGGCACACAGTTAAACATTCATCATTTTAATAGGGTCCCTACAACTTGACAAATATTGCCAAAAACTTTCACACTGTCATGAGCTTCACGTTCCTATGTTCCATGCCTCTGATAACTGAAGCTTCAGGCCAGTCTTACTCTGAAGGAGTGGGACATAAGAAAAAAATGTTTTCCCCTCAGATAGGATACTAGTTTCAATAGCCTGTCACCCTAGGGCAAGACTCACACATCCACCTCAGACATACAAGTTAAGCATAGAGGCTAACTGTTCAGAAGTCAAGAGAGTTGGGCTGGGGAGATAGCTTGACAGCATAAGCACCTGCCTGATGAATGCAAGGTCTGGAGTTCAATCCTTGGTACCAACACACCAGCATGCCAGGTGCACACCTGTAATCCCAGCACTAGAGAGGCTGAGACTGGAGGATCACTATGACTCTGAATTGTGTAGCAAGACTCTATCTAAAAAATAAACATTTTATGTATGTATTTGATATAGAGTCTCACTCCTGGTGTTCACCTGCTCAGCACACCTGGGAACAGGGCCAGGATCGGAACAGCATGTGGTGTTGGGGATCAAATTGCAGTCCCTGTGCTAGCCTAAGCAAGCATTTAGTCTGCTGAGCTATCTCGTTGTCCCCCAAAATAAAATTTTTTGCTTTTGCATGGGCTGGCCAGACAGCTCAACAGATTGAAGCACTTGCTTGGGCAGAGCACAGAAGCCAGGGTTTGAGCCTTGGTGTGCCCTGCCGGCCCCGCCCCTGGGCATGTTGAAATGCGACTGAGACTGGGGCATGGTGGTGTGTGCCTGTAATCCTAGCGCTTGGGAGGCAAAACCAAGAGGGTCCCTGCAGGTCTGATACATGTAGTGAGACCCTATGGATAGGTTACGGCCCTGGTATAAATTGCAGAATTATTATGGTGGTCATCTAATACGGCTAAAGCCCTTGAAACAGCTTATCTTCCCAATGGCCACTTCCTCCTCCTTCCCCACTCCAGCCCTGGGTACAACTTCCTTTGACCTTTCCTGCCCACACAAGGGAGCCTCCAATCAGCTCCTTGTATGTCAGTAAACCTGGCCCTCAAACTCCACCCCTGGCTAAAGTCCATAAAGTCTCATCTCAGGTCAGAGGATCTGCCCATCTCCCTGCCCTTGGTCCTCTCCCTGTGGTTAGAGTTAGTAAAGGCTTTCCCTCCCCCATTTTCTGCTTCTCTACTGCGCTGCCATCACTGCCACCATCACTGTTGCCTCTAAAGCCTATCACCTGTAGACCCTGTACTAAATATGTTTTTAAAAAATGTTTAAGAGTTGCTTTTGCATGTAGCCAGCTTCAAAGTCTCAATTCACATGGCAATCTTCAGGAAATTGCTGGGAGGACTTCTCTTAGAGATAGCAGTGTACAAAGCAAGGTGGGGGGCAGCAAGAAAGCTCAGCAGACTAAGCACCTGCTTAGGCAGTGTAGGGACCCAGATTGATCACCAGTACCACATGATGCGCTGGCTCTGCCCCCAGCTGGCCCCCAAGACTGGGTGCCTAGACCCTGTACCAAATACATTAAAAAGAAAAGCAAGGACTCTAAAGCTGCTGCATTACAGCAGTCCCAGGCACTACTCATAGCATTTTATTTATTTATTTTTGGTAGAACCGGGAACTGAACTCAGGCCCTTGCGCTTGCCAGGGAAGCACTTATGCCACTGAGCCATATCCCCAGCCCCATCATACCATTTTAAACACATTCAAATCTCCCAACAGCCCTGTAGGGGTTGGTATTATTAATAACCCCAGTAATTGATATTACCTCCTAGAAGAAATTATGACAATATGGAAAGTGGGCAGGGGGCATTTTTGTTTATTTCCCATTTGGTTCCCAGGACAACTTGGCCACTTCCCTCATTTGGTACTCCTAGCAGTCATTCCTGGAAAGCCCTGGGATACCTTCTGTGTATGCCACCACACCTGGCGCTGAGGTTCTTTTCTTAACTCATATCATACTCCAAGAAGAGCAGCACTGTGTGCTCCAGGCCTTTGAGTACTCACCTCAGTATATCCTCTGGAGATTTCTGCTGTAATTTCTTTCCCAGACCAAACCCAAAGAAGCACACAGCAAACATGGGGGTGACCCCAATGATAGGGGCAGCCATGCCCCGGTACAGCCCTGTAATGCCCTGCAGAGAATCACAAAAGCAAAAGCTGTTTACAGACACCACCACTCTCTTTTTTGCTAAGTCAAGGTCTTTCACTGTAGTTCATAATGACTACTATAGTAGTATTCAGCTCAGACTGGACTCAAATTTATGGCAATCCTCTTGCCTCAACCTCCTGAGTGCTGTGGTTACAGATGTACACCACCACTCTTTATAGCACTAAAATAGGGAAGCTCTGGGTCCTCTAATCTATGGCCTCCTTTACCTCTTCTATAAGCAAGGAGAGTTTTAATTTTTTTATTTTTAGTTTTTCTATATTTTCAGGAAGAGTCTATAGGTGTTCAGGGTCTCACTACTAGATCAGACTTGTAATGATTCTCCTGTTTACAGCCTTCCAAGTGCTGGGGTTACAGGTGTGTGCTACCATGCCCAGTGTCAACCGCAGTTGCACTGTGCTCCGGGGCAGGGCCAGCACACCAGGCCAGGGGATCTAACCCCTGGCCACTGTGCCTGTTTGCAGGTGCTTTAAGCTACTGAGCTATTTGGTTGGCCCAAGGAGAGTTTTTAAAAGGAAGAAAATGTCCTACATGTGTTCTTCTCAGTAGAAGGAATTGTCCAGCACCAAATGCCATACCTCTCTAACAAGAGTCTTTCGAAAGCAGTCAATGGTCCCGGCATACATAGGAGGTTGTCCAGGCAAATTTGGCGGCTGTGTCTGCAGTCGGACCTAAAATCACAAGTTAAAATAAACCACCTTTCAGAGTCAGAACTGTTTATCAACCTAATCAGGGAAATTTGCAGCAGTGTATAAATCTTTAGCATTTCCTTAACTAAGTATATTTAGATCTCTCTCAGTCTCTGTCTGTCTCATTTTTTTTCTCTCAGTACTGGTGACTGACCCCACGGCCGATATCACTGAGCTATATCCCAACCCTTTTAAGAGACAGGGTCTCCCTAAGTTGCCCAAACTGACCTCAAACTTGCCATTTTCCTTCTTCAGCATCCCACTTAATTCCTTTTTATTGGCAAATAATAGCCTATTATGTACCACATTTTGTATACCAGTTCATCAGTGGATGCATATTTGTGGGGGTTTGTTGTTTTTGTAGTTTAGGGATGGAACTTGGGACTTGTGTATTGAGTATAAGCCCTTTTAATTAATTAATTTATCTGCCTTTTTGAGACAGGGTCTCATTATGTAGTTCAGGCAGGCCTTGAGCTCACTTTGTAGCCCAGGTTGGCCTCAAACTCACAGTAATCTTCCTGCCTTAGTTTCCCAAGACCTGGGATTACAAGCATAGGCCACCACACCCAGATTAGAAGTTTTAATTTTGAAATGGTTCTTGCTAAATCACTAAATTGCCCAAGCTGAGCTTGAACTTGTAATCCTTCTGCTGCCACCATCACTAACTGGCATTTGTGCATTGTTTTTGTTTTCTACTTTTTCCTGATTTTTTGAGAAAAGGTTTCACTGTGTTTATCAGGCTGGCCTCAAATTCCTAGGTTTAAGCGATCTGCTTCAGCCTCCTAACATAGCTAGGATTAAGGGTTCATGCTACCAATGATACTACAAAAATTTGTGTGCAAGTCTTTGTGTAAATATATATATTTTTTTTTTTTTGCGGAAATTATTTTTTCCTTTTTTTTTTTTTAGCGGAACTGGGGATTGAACTCAGGCCCTTGTGTTTGCCAGGGAAGCACTTATTCCATTGAACCATCTCCTGGCCCAATATAAATTTTCTTTTTTTTTTTTTTTTTTGTCTTTTTGAGACAGGGTCTCACTATGCAACTCAGGCTGGCCTTAAGTTCACCTTGTAGCTCAGGCTGGTCTCGAACTCACAACAATCCTCCTGCTTCAGCCTCCCTGAGTGCTAAGATTACAGGCATGTACCACCACACCTGGCAAGTTTTAAATTTTCTTAAGTATTGTATTGGTCAATGTTCACAAAAGAAACTGAACCAGAAGAAAATATTTTCAAGAGACTGATTATAAGGAATCAGTTTGTGTCAGTATAAAGGCCAAGAAGTTCCAAGATCTGCAGATGGCTAGCTAGAGACTCAAGTCAATACTTCAGTTTGGGTCTAAAAACAGGAAAAGACTGATGTCTTACCTCAAGCAGGCAGCCAGAGGGAGTTTCAACTCTTAGGAAGGTTGGCCTTTTGTGCTACTCAGTCCTTCAATGGGATGCCAAGTGAAATTTTAATTTTATTTTGCAGTACTGATGTTTTGTTTTGTTCTTTGATGTTTTTGAGACAGAGTCTCGCTATACAGGTCTGTCTCTCTAGTGATTTATTTTGTTTTGGTGGAACTGGGGGTTGAACTCAGGCCCTTATGCTTGCCAGGGAAGCTCTTATTCCACTGAGCCATCTCCCCAGCCCTCTCTAGTGATTTAAAGCAGTGCTTTTGTACTGAGGAATATTAACAACCGTTTTTAAAATTTGTTTATTTATTTGTGTGTGGGTTTTTGAGGCAGGGTCTCATTATGTAGTTCAGGCTGGCCACAAACACACAGTGATCCTTCTGCCTCAGTCTCCCAAGTGCTGGGTATGTAGGTGTGCACCACCACCCCGGCTCTTTTATTAATTTTTATTTATTTTTATTTATGAGACAACTTCTTTTTTTTGGGGGGGTACTGAGGATTGAACTCAGGACCCTGCACTTGCCAAGGCAAGCTCTTATTCTACTGAACTATCTCCCTGCCCCTTGAGACAAGCTCTTATTGAGTCACAAAGATGACCAGCTGGGCTTGAATTTGTGATCATCTTGCCTCAACTTCCCACAGTACGTATTGTAGTCAGCTAAGTTAGATAGAAATAGTCAGAGCTGGAACTTGCAGGGAGTCGAGACAAAAGGTGAAAAACCCACTAGAGTTGGGGCTCCAAGAAGTATCAGCTGGAAGCCAGGCCTCAAGATAACAACAAAATGATCAGCCCTACATATTCTTCAGAGGTGAGATGGTGCTAAAACCTAGTCTAACAAAGTTTAGATGAGAATTAATCACACCAGTGCCAAAACCAGATCCCTCTCCTACCTGAGTTCTTTGATCTTTCAATGCCCAAATGATATGCTACTTGCTCCCCTATTGGATCAATATTACCTAAGCAGTTGTACTTGTAAACTTATTGTGTGATCATAACTAACACACATTGTACCACATGGGTTTTGCTCTACAAAATTTCCCTATTGAGTGGGGCCCTAAATACTAATTCAGGCCTTCCTGTTCCTCTGATAAGAGCTTTCTATCCACTCAATAAATATCTTCCATATCTTACCTCTGTTGTTCCTAGAATTCATTCTTTAATTTTTAGAGAACATGAACTCAACATATCATACATCTAACAGGTTGGAGAAATATTACTTCCTTTATATCACACTGGGTTCAGATACCATCCTTATAACACTGGGATTCCAGATGTGAGCTAATATTCAAAAGCACCCTCATAAACCAGTTGTGATGGCACACTCCTGTGATCCCAGAACTTTGGGAGGTGGAGGCAAGACGATCACAAACTCAGGACATGTCTTAAAATAAAAATATAAAAAATAAGATAAAAATATAAAAAGGACTGGATCAGTGCAAAATACCCTCCTCAAAAATACACCCAGGGCTAGCCAGATAACTCAGTGGATTAAAGCACCTGCTTATGCAGATTCAGGGACCCAGATTCAATCCCTGACAGCATGCTATTGGTACTGTCCCCAGGGGCCACTGAGACAGTAACTGAAACTGGGCATGTTGGCATGCCCCTGTAATCCCAGCACTTGGGAGGCTGAAACAGGAGGATCACTATGAGGCCGATCTGTATAGTGAGACTCTGTAGACTTTGTACTAACTACATAAAAAAAGAAAAAAAACAGAATTGGCATCTTATCTATACCATAAGATTCAATCAAGTTGACATCAATTAACTACTACACATTTTATTTAAAACTAAATTTAAAAAATTTTCGATGAGAGACTGGGCATGGTGGCGTGCACCTGTAATCCCAGCTCTTGGGAGGCAGTAAACAGGCGGATCACCACGAGTCTGATCTAGTAGTGAGACCCTAAACACCCTGTGGACCCATCCCTAAAAAATACAAAAACAAAAAATTTTTAAATGAATTCCCAATTTTTCTCTTGTCTGATGAATGCACTTAAAAAAAAAAAAAAAAAAAAAAACTTGGTACACTTTATTTATTTATTTATTTATTTATTTATTTATTTATTTATTTATTTTGCAGAACCAGGGATTGAACTCAGGCCCTTGTGCTTGCCAACGAAGCACTTATTCCACTGAGCCATCTCCCTGGCCTAGCTTTTTATTATTGAGCTATGAATGTTCTTAAATGATGTGGATGGAAGCCACATATTTTTAAACTATAATTTTGTGAAAGACTCTGAGCCTTAGCTGGGGAGTACAGACTGGGTGGTACATGCCCATAATCCTAGTACTTAGAGGAAGGCTATGAGTTTGAAGCCAGTCTGAACTACATGGTAAGACTTTGTCTCAAAAAACAACACAAGGGCTGGGGAGATGGCTCAGGGGAATAAACACTTCCCTGGCAAGTGCAAGGGCCTGAGCTCAAACCCCAGTTCCACCACAAAAAAAAAAAAAAAAAAAAAAAAAAAAAAAAAAAAAAAAAAAAAAAAAAAAAAAAAAAAGACACAAAACACCTCAGTTGGTTTTGGTTGACATTTTGACTCCTCACTTGCAAGACTGCTCTTGCCTTCACTCCTGCCAAAAACCACTTGATTCCCAAATGTCACAGGGTTGAGACACTGGACTTATGGCAGTGATTAGCATGAAGGCCATGGACAGATGTGAGCTCCTAGATCTTGGATTTCTTAGCTTTTAGAATTATAAGAATAAAGCACATCCTTTTAAATTCCCCACTACGAGCAGAGGATGATGAACCACCTGTAAGCCCAGTACTCTGAGAGGCCTCATCTTGTAAATGAGGAGTCAAAATGTCAACCAAAACTAACTGATGTGTTTTGTGTTGTTTTTTTGAGTCAAAGTCTCACCATGTAGTTCAGGCTGGCTTCAAAATCAAAGCCTTCCTCCAACCTTAGTACTGGGATTATAGGTGTGCACCACCTGGCCTGTGCTCCCCAGCTTAGTCCAGTATTTTGAGAAGCAGGAGAATTAAAAGTTCCAGCCAGCCTGGAAATTTTGAGACTATGATACCATGTCTGAAAAAGTAGTTTCAGATGATTTTATATAAAATCAGATGAAAAAACATCTGGTTTTCTATAAATAAAAGGGCTCTACCCAGGCATGATGGTGAACACCTGTGATCCCACCTTTCTAAAGCTGAGGTAGAATTATTGTGATTTTTTTCCTTTATTTTTTGGTTATTTGAAACAGGGTCTTACTATGTAGTTCAGCCTGACCATCAACTATGCAGCCCAGGGCTGGCCAGCTAGCTCAGTGGATTAAAGCACCTGCTTAGGCAGATGCAGGGACCAGGGTTCAATCCCTGGCAAGCCATGCTGTCTGTCCCTACCCCTGGGCTCGCTGAGCTGTGACTAAAGACGGAGTGATGGTGCATGCCTGCAATTCTAGCACTCGTGAGGCTGAAAATAGAAGAATCACTGCAAGTCTGAGTAATGAGACCCTGTAGACCCTGTACTAAATTAAAAAAAAAAATTAAACTTGTATTCTCAAGGGTGGCCTTGAACTCTCAGCAATCCTCCTGCCTAAGCCTCCAGAGCACTGGGGTTACATAAACCAAGTACTGACATAAAATTGAAGTGATTTCAAGGTCAGCCTGGGTTACATAGTGAGGCCCTGTCTCAAAAGAGAAAAGACAAAATGGACTAAAATACTGCTACATGCCATAATGTCTAGATGGCTATATTCTTCCAGTAAAAACTCAGCTTGACCTTCAATGCCTGTCATAAGAGTTTTTCTGAGCCCCAATTCTGACATTTCTTTGCTTATTAAGACATATGGGTCACAGGTCAGTTGCCTTGAATCTCTGGGTACCTCTAGGTCAAGCCTTAATTGGAGTACACCCCACTCTAAGATCAAAAGGACATCACTTGGCAATCTATTATTTTGTTTTATAGTAAAAAGCAACTTTCTTGCTGCCAAAATGCCAGGGAGAACTTTTAGCACAGAGGTCACTGGGCCAGAGGTCACTCTGGGAGTACTATCAAGGACAAGAGACTAAGGAGGTGGAAGCAACGTTTACATTTTTAAATATTTTAAACATTTTGGTTTTTTTGAATAAGGGTCTTGGTGTGTAGTTCAGGATGGTCTTGAACTCACTACGTGGCCCAGGCTGCCTTCAAATTCATAGCAATCCTTATGCCTGAGCCTCCAAGTACTAGGGTTACACTATGCCTCACCTAGTAACTTCTACGTAAGGCATCAAGTAAAGATTTTGTGTTTTTTTAAAGTTTCCGATGTCTATAGCTAACATTTTTGCTAAGATGAATCAAGGATTGGAATAGAAGCCAGATAACTTGACTCTTGGAATGACTCATTGACTTAGAAACACTAAGCATTTTACCATTGGCTGAAAAAACATCTGATATCTTATTACACAAATGCCCTAGCCAGCCTACCAACTTTATTTATTTATTTATTTATTTTATTTTTATTTTTATTTTTTGTCTTTTTGAGACAGGGTCTCACTATGCAGTTCAGGCTGGCCTTAAGCTCACTTTGTTTTTTTTTTTTTTTTTTTTTTTTTTTTTTTTTTTTTTTT
>PVKA01031981.1:9870-25848 GCA_004027165.1 Ctenomys sociabilis | reverse complement strand
TCCCCCTCCTTCTTCTTCTCCTCCTCCTTCTCCTTCTTCTCCTCCTCCTCCTCCTTCTCCTTCTCCTCCTCCTCCTCCTTCTCCTTCTCTTCCTCCTCCTCCTCCTCCTTGGGGAAACAGTTCAAGGTGGGCAGAAGGTAGCTGTAAGGAAGCGACCACCAGAGTGTTTTCTATCCCTTACATCTTATGTAGGCTACTTGGGGGGGCACTGACACCTTAACCCTAGAACCTTGATCTCAGCATTGTACTACAAATCAGTTCCAGTGTCACAAACTCTAGATCCAGCCATCTCTGAAAAATCCACACTATGACCATACGGAGGTTTGGGGCAACATCTGAACAGAAGCTGTAATACCTGCTTTAATTGAATTCTCTGAGATTTGACGTGTGCAGCTTAGTATGGGCAGAGAAACCCCCACAGCTACACTGCTGCTGAGTTTCACTTTAAATTCTTGGTGTCTAGTGGTCTCTTTACATTGCTTAGTAATCAAACCACACATCCTTAGTCATTTTGCCTTCTTACTCTTCTAGATAACTTCCTCATGACTCCACCTTTATTGTCAAACCTATACTTTTCTACCTCCTACCCCCATCAGTTGATGACATCATTTTCTATACATAACAGGATTGACCAGCAAATAAAAATATTAACTCTTTTATACCACTGTAACCTATCTTGTCTTACTATCAGATGGCTATAAAGGTGATCTGCTCAACAGAACCTGTTAGGGATGTATAATTGGCTGACTGCCTCCAGCCTATCCCACATTAGATTTTATCTAGGGCAAAGCTTATTAGTCTTCTTCTCTTCCTTGAATATCATGACTGTATACAGCCAATGATCTGACCCCTGGTAGGGTCAGATCATTTATTTTTGAAAATACATGCAAATGCTCTGAAACTTATATGTAGGTTATATGTACTCTAATGTTACCTATTATTGTTGGAAATTTTTTTTTACTGTTTTATTACTTATTACCTCATTATAACCTCATGTCAATCCTAACAGGTAAGCATATCTATTATTCTCACTGTGGAGACTAGGTGTAGAAGTTCAGGAAGTCTAAATAACTGGTGAAGAACTTCCAGCTACTAACAATCTCTGGTTTTCATATTTCAACAGCATTTTCTGAAAATAATAATTTTCTCTGGTAAGGAAACAGGTATATACATTTGTATATACCTCAATATATATTATATATATATATATATATTTTTAATGTCATTGAATAATTTTTTGATAAATCTAGTTGCTAAGTCTCATAATCAATATTATGTCTAAAATGTTTTAAAGAAAAATAAGGGAGCAAAGAGAGGTAGAATTGTGAATGCAGAACACCGTGAGTGCCTAATATTTGCAGAGTACCTATTGCAGAGTAGATGTTTAATAATTATATGTTGAACTACTGGCATCATAAAAGTATCTAAAATTAAAGATTTAGAGACTGGGAGTGGTGGTGCACACCTGAAATCCCAGCACTGCGGAGGCTGAGGCAGGAGAATCACTGTGAATTCAAGGTCCGTGTGGGCTACAAAGTGAGCTCAAGGCCAGCTTGAACTGCAGAGTGAGACCCTGTCTCAAAGAAAAAGAAGATTCACAATATCCAGTTAGTGAGATTTCAGAGAACTGGACATTGATTGACTACTGCAAGAATTTTGGAAGTTTATCTGGCAGTAGTATTTTAATACACATTTACTTTGGTCCAGGGAATCTATTTATAAATGTCTATATTAGGAAAATTCTTTTGTATTTATAAAGTGTATATACGATGATGTTCAAATTCATCACTGTAATTGCGAAAAATAGAAACCTAAATATTTATAAATTGAATTTTTTATGAGTTATGAATCACCTATTGTGGGAACACATTGAAAAGAACGCGACTACATGTATTGACATGAAAGATCTCCAAGATGTTAAGTGGAAAAATGGTATCGGAAAGACATATAAAATTAACTATTTTGTTTACAAAGGTTAAAAGTATATCTATCAGAAATAGAAGAATGTGTTAAAAGAGTTTGAAAGATTGTATCTCAAAATTAACAGTAGTTGGTTGTGGCAAGTTAAGCAGGCTAGGATAAAAAGACCAAAAAGAATTTCTACTCTGTACATGACTTGTTTGGGTTTCTTACAGTTAGTATGTATTAATGTTTATTGTGAAAAAAGGCAGACAGCATTGCAAGAGTATTATTTAAAACCCTTTAATGTGGATAATAGATGCTACAATACATAATAGTACTTTTTCATGAACCTTACAATGTCTATTCTAGTAACTAACAGTTGTTCTCAAAATTTCAAGTCATCATTCCTACTAAAAATTTTATTACTTGTAATGCTGTTGATTCCCAGCACATTTCCTGTGAGAAGTGAAAGAGCTGAAAAATACATGGTACTAAAATTCTTGTAGCATTATTCAACTGACATAATTTGACTTAGTACTATTTATTGCATCAATTTGTGTTTGCCTTGTGATGGGTCAATGTGACAGGAGATAAGCAAACAAAAGCACCAGTACACAAAAGCAGGAAGCAAAGAAACTTTCCCCCTTCAAGTAGGGAGTTCTACCAATCTTCAGTGGGAGACAGCGTTAGGTGTGGTGGCAGAATGCAAAGTTCTTCTCAAGGCTCATCTGTTTGAGGAATGTAGGATGGCATATTAGCTTACAGGTCTGCTAAAGCAAAGTACCATGTTAATGTTGGTGCCTAGATGTCTCCCAGAACCTCATGCAGTCATGGGGCACTTCTAGAATTTGTGATGATCTCATGGTCCAATGCTGGGATTATGGGTGTGAGTGCAGCACCCACCCTAGGGCAGGGAGCCTGTATACAGTATGAGGGAGAGGAAGAGGCTGGCTCCCCATTGCTCCTCCCTTTTTGCTCTTGCTGCTTTTTTGTTTTTCACTGCCATAACTGTTGCTCTCTGCCATGCACCACTCTGCCTTGGAGCCAGCTAATATAGACCGAAACTTCCATAAACTGTGAGCAAAATAACCCTTTTCCTTCTTAATTTTGGGCAACTGGTATTTTGTCTCAGCAATGAGAGAAAAGTACCTAAGACATACAATAGATTGGTTGACTTAAATCAATAGAAATTATTTTTCCACAGTTCTACCAGCCAGGCCTATTAAGTAACAGTGTTCTGAAGCCTGGGGGTAGGGTTTCATTGTCTTTTCCCACCTCTAGTACCCCATGGATTTATAAGCTATTGATGCATCACTTCAAGGTCAGTTTCCATATTTCATGGCTCTTTGTGTGTCTCTGGCTTCTGTGCCCTGAAGGACACCAGTCACATTGGATTAGAGTCTGCCTTGATCTAATTTTAACTTGATTACATCTGCAAAGATTTCATTTTCAAATAGGATCATTTTCAAAGGTATTAGCAATCAGGACTTTAATTGGGGGGAGATTCAGCCCATAATAGATGGGTGAATTTATTTATTTTTTAAAGAAAATAAATTGCAGGAAAACAAAGCAGGCATAGGCCATGGTGGAGGGCATTAGGTCCAGAAGACACTGGAGAGGAAAGAAATGTATATGGAGTGGGACATCCTAAGAAAGACCCTCCCTCAAACTAGCTGCTTTCACTTGGAACAGATCTAAAGAGGTATAACCTTACAACTTCAGAAAAGGAAGACATCAAGGTTGAAAAAGTGAAGGATAAGAAGGTCTAAGTAAGGAAAAATGATGGACTTTGGGAGTAGAAGGAAAAGGATAAGCTAAAATCAAGATATGTTTCAGGCAACACTTTTGGTCCAGTGATGTATTTTGTAGGTGATTCTGATATACACATTACTCAAATATAGCTGAATGATGCTTCAGTATCAAATCAGATTTCCCATTGGTCAGTAGTGTGGTTAAAAGGGAGCGACCATAGCAACAACTATAAATGAGAGTCCAAACATTTCACAAAAGAGATGGCAGAATTCTTAAACTACATTAGGTCTCAGGAATTAATGTTCCTTAATGAAAAAATTTTTGTTTGGTCTTGTTTGAGATAGGGTCTCACTATGTAATTCATGCTGGCTTCAAACTCACCTGTATACCCCAGGCTGGCCTTGAATTCCCTCGAATCCTCCTGCCTCAGCCTTCAGAGCTCCGGGATTATAAGTGCAAGCCGCCATACTTGGACAAAGTAATAATTACAGTATATCAGGAGAGCTTCTTTTTTAAAAGTGGCCCTAGGCATGAATACTTTTATTAAGAAAAATATTTGAATGAGCAGGCAACTCTTACAGTTTTAAAGAACTAAATATGTTTGGTTGAAATTGGAGTATAGTATAATTGATATTTTGTCAAATAGTTTTCTTCACCTGAAAGAAGTTTTAATTTCCTACTTACATATGCAAAGATTGTTTTGTTTTTTTGTGCACCAATATTTAACTTACCTAGTTATCTCAAGGGTTGCATTATAGAAGACTAAGTTAGGTAGAAATATCATAGGCAGTTAGCCGGTGCTAAGCCCTTGTGGGAGTCAGTGGAAAGAATGAGAATGCCTGGCCACCGTGGCCAAAGGCCCAAGACCAGGCCTCAAGATAAAGACAGAATTACCAAGCCTACACATTGCAGATAATTGCTATCACCATGGCCAAAAAAGTCTAGATGGACATCAGTCACCCAAGTGGGTGACAAGGACCTCCTAAAAAGTGTTTTTCCATGTATATCGGTTATGTGACCTGCCTTCCTTCCCACTGGATCAATATTATCTGAGTGACTCTATACTTAGTTTTGACCCACACTATGCCCACCTTGTCATTTTGCTCTATAAAACTTTCTTTTAAAAGTGGGTTCTTGGCAACTCCCTTTTGGTCCTCACCTGCTTCTCAGGTGGCTATTATCTCTCAATACAGTTTTTCTATACTTAACCTCTATTGTTCCTTAGAATTCACTCTTCCAGATACTTAGTGTATCTGACATGTGGCAGGTTGGGAGTTACACTTATTTCCCCTGTAATATTGTTAACTAGGAACATCTTTGTGACAGTAAGTAATGAGCAGACAACTGATTTAAAGGCAAGGATATGCTGAAGTGTGGTGGAAGTTTTAGAACATTTCTTTGCTATAGTCAATAAAATTTTAAAATGAATAGCCCTAAAATATCTGGATGATTAATGTAAAATGACAACCAACTAAAATAATTGCTTGCTTGTGTACTTATTTTATTCAGATCCCCTGCCCTTTAGTTTATAACCTTGGACCTGAAATAAATCAGCCTCTTCCCATAGATACTACTTCTGTTCTGCCTTCAGTAAAGTATATCTTTCCTATTTTGGAAGAAAATGAACTAATTTCTGGGTCTATCCTCAGACCTTTGTTTGAGCCTATTTGGCTCCCAAGGACTCTTCTGCATCTTTCTTCACTCTCACATTTATGCTGCCCTTAAGAATGTTGTTTTATCTCCTTTAATAATAGACTTGTTAGAACTCCATCTGTAGATCTTTGCATTTATCTCCATTGCAAGTCATACCTTATCCTTCCAGCCCACATAATTCTATGTTGCACAGTACACATGCTTTGGGATTACTAATAAAATCACAAATATGTACTAATAAAAAGTTCAACTTTTTTAATATTCCCCAGTTTAGTGATATCTGTAAATTCGTCCTATCATGGTCCAAACAGGCATTTAAGAACTATGCTTAAAGGTTTTAAAATACTTTTTCATCTAATCTGCAAATTTTTTTTTTTTTTCTTTTGTACCAAGGATCAAACTCAGGACCTTGCCCTTGCCAGTTAGGTACTGAGCTGTCTTCCCAACCCAAAATACCTCTTGAAGAGGGATATTATTATTCTCATTATATGGACAACAAAACAGAGGCATGGGAAATTTAAATGGCTTCCCTGAAGAAAGCTGTGACTGGAACATGGATCATGTGAATGATCGTTTGTAAGTTCTTGTTTTAATTTGATTTGTTTTTCTGGGACAGGGCTTTGCCTTATAGTTCAGCTGGCCCCTTCCACCTCAGCCTCCCAAATGCTGGGATTATGAATGCATTACCATTCCTGGCTTGGAGCATAGCTTCTTAAACGTTTGGCCACAAATTTTTAACCTTGCTTCACATTAAACTATTCCATGAAAAACTACCTGAGAACTTTACACTTTATATTAAAACTTTATATTAAAGCTATCTGAGAACTTCAAAAAGGTTTAGAAGCCAAGGGCTCATCTTACATGTGATCGAGTCGAAGCCTTATAATGGGTGCGGGTTTGGAGTATGTGCCTCTGCTTCCATGCTGTACCCTAGTAGGAGGGCAGAAGCCTGCCACAACACTATATCGCATCACAGTGGGCAACTATTAATTTTTATCTTTGGGTCTGGCCATACTACTTAGAATCTAAATCTGTTACCATCTAGCTAACATTTCTTCTTTTTCTATATTACATGAGTATTTTGAAAGACTTGGTCAGATTCCTTGGAATTCTCTTGTGCTGCTGAAGTTTATCAATTATTTATTTATTTTTTTAATATATGTTTGGTGTAGGGTTTTACTACCCTATACAGGCTTGGGCTCATGGTAATCCTTGTTTTCAGCCTCCCAAGTGCTGGGATTACAGGTGTGCACAACCACGCTTGGACTCTTAGGGGTGGGTGGGGAGTGGTACTGTGGATTGAATCCCGGTCCCTGAGCTTGCCAAAGCAGGTGCACTTGGGGGGGTGGGGTGGGGAGTGGTACTGTGGATTGAATCCTGGTCCCTGAGCTTGCAAAAGCAGGTGCTTAGTCCACTGAGCTATCTTACCAGCCCTTGATTATCAATTTGATTGACTTGAGAAATTAGAAAAAGCACATTTCTGGATGTAACTAAGGGGTCATGGAAGCAGGCCCTTTGGGACTATATCTAGTCCCTGGCCACTTCTTCTCTGGGCTCGTCCTCTGCTATTTGCTTCTCAGAAACCAGGAGTGGATCAGCTTTTTCTGCCATGCCCTTCACCATTTTTCTATCTTGGAGCCAATCAACTATGAAGGGAAACTTCTAAAATAATGAGTTAAAATAAATGTGTATTCCTTTTAGTTGTGTCAAGTATTTTGTCTCAGCAAAGAAAAAGCTGGTCAATACATTCCCTTGACCATCAAGTAGGGGAACTTTCTGAAATGTCTGCCCTGGAGAGAAAATTTCTAGCCATGCCACTGGCAGGAATGACATAAAGAGTTTGAAAGTTCTCATGTTTACAGTGTGAAAAGAACTCAACATTCCTAAGGTAGCACTGGCTTAAAATCATCTTAAGAGGGAGGCTTCCACTGTCTGAATAGCACTAAGCAAGTTAATTTTTCTGTGTGGCTAGAGGATTTTTTAAATTAAGCTTATGAATAATATATTGCCCTGTCTACCTTGTTGTCTATATCCAAATCTTTAGTTTAAAAAGTTTTCTGTCTTAGGTCAACTCCTTTGCTGGGACAAAAATACCTGACACTTGCCAAGTGAAAGAGAGGTTTATTTTGGCTTACAGCTTGTAGCGGTATCAGCCTATAGTAGGCTTGCCACAGGATAGGACAGCATTGCAGAAAGGCTTGGCAGAGAGGGATGAGAGAAGGATCAAAGGAAGAGGAGGGAGACAGACCCTTCCAGGCCACGCCCCCAGGGCACCAGCTCCTCCCACCAGGCTCTACCTCCCAACAACACATTTAGCCCTGAACTCATAGGTGGACCAAACCACTAATGAGTACTACGCACCTCCATGGATCCAATCACCTCCCGAAACCCCCACCTATGTATGAGGTGTTGGGAGGATATTTAAATACAAATCATGACACCTATTCCCTACAAAAAGTCCTGAATATTCACTAGTTCCACTAATTCCAAATGACTTCTACCTATAAATAGTCAGTGGACAGTAACAGATACTACTTAACTCAATAAAAACATCATCACAAAATATAATTGTTTCACAGTTCTAAAACTCACTTTTCTCCTTCTTTAGAACAGATGAATGTTGGGCTAGGGAGATAGCTCGTTGGCATAAGCTAAAGGACCAAAGTTCAATTCCTGGTGTTACATGTGGAACGCCAGGCGCGGTGATGCACGTCTGTAATCCCAGTACTGAGGAGGCTGAGAAAAGAGGATCATTACAAGTCCAACCAGCAGAGCGAGACCCTGTATCAAATAAGGAAATACAACGCAAAAAAAGATGATATTTCCATTTTCAGTTTTTATTTTAAGCATGACATTGCTTAAAATGAGTCAATGTGTACTACAGTCATTTTCTAGCTTCCTACCATTTACTCAAAGAGCCTTTGAGCTGGATCTTATGTAAGAAAAAAATGAAGGCGCTGCTTTGGTGAATTTCATTTAAAGACTGTTACATACAGGCTTGATCTGAACAGCAACATCACTTGTGGTCTACAGGACCTACAAATGCATCACCTCTTTCAGGTCGACTGAATCTGGTCCCAGGGGGCTTTATGGGTTCACCATTTCCACTGCCCCCTTCCTTCTGTGCTCCGGCCACAGTGACTTCTTTCCTGGACCTTGAACTTGCCAAACACGCTTCCTTCTCCCAGTCTTTGCGTTAGTCCATCTGTAACTCTTCCCTGATGGCCACAGGCCTGGCTCCTTATCCTTCAGATCTCTGCTGCAGTCACTCTCGAATGTTGTTCTTGGCCATCCTAAAGTAATAGCTCTCACCTTTTATTCCTTTACTTTGCTTTTGTTTTGTGGCCTTCACTTATCCAGGGCATTTTAAAGCATATTCCAGTAGGGCAAAGGAGCACGTGGGTTGTCCTCCCCTAGTATGCTTGCCAGGGTACAGTCTGAACGCCGGCAGGTGATCAGTAAATATGTGAATAAATAAATGCGGTTCTTCCGGACAGCGCACGCTGTTTTTCTTCCTTCTTAGGGTGTCTCCCTCCTCCCTCCTCCTTTGAGCCCACTGGCCAGGTCTGAGTCAGGCGCTCCAGATTGCGCATGTGAGCGCGTTGCCAGCTCTGCAATACCACTTAGGCTGTCTGTGGCCCTAGGCTGGGGCAGGGCAGGTCGGCAGTACCAGGAAGGTAGAAGCGAAAGCAGAAAGGGGACAGCGCGCACACGAGGGAAAGTCTGCGAGCGGAGGCAGCTGGCCTTCTCCAGAGCCCGCTCCGCACAGCAGGGCCTTCCCGGCCCGGCTGACTCATTCCCAGTCGCCTCCACGGCGGCGGGCTGGAGGCGGCCGCACACGCCCATCTGAGCCAGACCAGCTCGGATCCCGAGCCCCGCTGGGCCCCAAGGCTGGGCGAACCACCAGCCCCCGACTCCCTCGCGCGTTCTCGCCTGGGGCCGCCCCGGGAATCTCCGAGCGCGCCGCAGCGTCCTGGCCCGCCGCAGCCCGAGCCCGCGGCCCGGCCCACCCCGGCGCACGCGCAGTCGGGGCCGCGCCGGCTCCGCCCCGCCCACGCCGCGGTACTCCGGCCCGCGCCGCCGCGCTTCCGAGACGGCGTCGCCTGTGGCGCTGAGGCTGTGGTGTGGCCTCGGAGAGGGTGGAGACCACGGCGGTGACGGCTTCCCAGCTGCCCAGAGTGGGAGTGGTGTGGACTGCAGGAAGCCGAGAGGAAGAGGAGCAGAAGGGGGCAGCAGCGGCCGCCTCCAACTGCCTCGGCGGCGCTGATAGCGGGGCAGCCGCCCCGGTCTCCGGAGTCCACGCCGCGCGCCGGCCCTCGGCCCTCGGTCCTCGGCCCCTGGCCGCGTCGAGCGGCGCCTGTCGAGGCGGACGGCCGTCGCGCGCGCGGGGACGAGCCTGGGCCTCACCGCCGAGGGATGTGAGTGGGAGCCCAACCCGCGCGGGAGGGCCCTCGAGGGCTCAGCCTGGCAGACGCGAGGGCCGAGCCGGCCCGGGGCCCGCAGACCTGCCCGGCCCGAGGTGCCAGAGGCGCGCCTCCCCGCGCTCCGGGGCGCTCCCCAGCCGCGGTGTCCCTGCAGCCGGTAGGTGTTGTCGCCCCCTGGCCTCTGGATGGAGGGCAGAGTTGGGTCTCCCGCACCTTCCCACCTCTTGACCTCCACCTTCCTTGCCGATGGCAGTAGACTTCACGGCCAGAAAAGCTTCCTCTTTAAGACGAAACCCAGAACGGTGTGTCTTGCTGTCAGTGTTCACATCCATGTGCTCCTAATTTCTTCCCTCCCTCTTCTCTTTAAAATTTTTTAGACATATAAACAGTTTAGAAAAGAGCATCTTTCCCGTGGATGTCTGAGATAGTAACTGAGTCTAGTTTTAGGTTTTAGAAGCATGCTGCGGGAATAAGATGTGAACTGTTTTTCTTTTGGAGAAAAAGAGGCCCTTCCTCCAACTCCCTCTTTGGTGGGTGTGTGAACCTGGCCGCTGGCCTGCAGCAGAGGTAAGGGTGTCAAAAGCTGTGCTTAGAAAAGGTTGAATGGGTGTGTGGACTAGCAGGGTTCTCTGTTGCTTACTCTGAAAATGGCACCGTTGAACTTTTAAAGTTGCTCTGAGACAGTCATTTTGAGTCTTTATTGTTGCTTTTCGATCCTTTACGGAGCATTTTGTGTTGGTTTTACGAACAGCACGTCCTTGCAAATGTTTTCCTTAACTCTTCCTCTTCAAGCAGCCAGAGATTTTTAATATTTTAGACAGGGGTATTTCTAAGTAATAAAAAATTACCTATTGAGCTGTTCGTGCTGGGGTTTCTGTTGCCACAGAGAATGCTTCCTGGGTGGTTTTAACTACCTCAGCTGGCGGTGTCCGTTTAATTTACCCAGTTTGCTTTACAGTGGTTGTTAATCTGTCAGGGAAACCCCTTTTCTCTGAATGAAAGGATAGAAGCAGCTGAATATATCACAGAGAGGAGAAATACAGCAATGAAAAACAGAAGTGGGAATAAGAGAGATGATTACTTTTGGTTTCATAATGCGTTTGAACAAATGGGTTGTTGGGCTACTGCAGATATTCTAATATAATACCCAGTAAATTGAAAATGAATACTCTTCCCGCATCTATCTCATCTTTTATCCCTCAAGTGTGAAAACTCCCATAGATGTACTTCTCTGTTGAAATGTAACATTGGGAAATGGGATGTGTCCAGCACTTGCCATAATAATACATGTATTCACCTGTAGTGGAACGCTGATTAGTTTGTATTGCTTATTTTTGCTTTTACTAAATGACTTTCATTTGGTACTTGTGGCATGTTTCAGAAGCTGGTTAAGAAATACTGTAGTTCCTTTCAGTGCTTTTACTTAGTGATTTTAGACAGGTGTCTCAAATATGGGAAGTAGTTTATATCTTTTCTCTACTTCACCTGGATAAAATAGAAAAGTGCTTTGGGTGTGGAATCAGATCTGGGTTTGAGTTATGATATCTTGCCTCTTAAAAGTTGTGTTAGGGCCAGGGATATAGCTCAGTGGCACAGCACCTGTCTGGCAAGCAGGTCCAGAGTTTGATTCCTGGTAAAACAAAACAAAACAAGTTGTATTATTACATTATTACAATCTCTTTGAGCCTCACTTTTCTTGTAAGATTGCTGTGAAAATTGATAGCTGCAGAGCAAAAAATTGCTCAGCTACTATAGAAGTTTTGGCCTCACAGGATCTGGTGGCACATGCTGCTTAAGAGGCTGAGGAGGGAGACACACTTGAGACTGCACGTTCAAGACTAGCTTGGGCAACATAGTGAGATCTCAACTTGGAAAAAACAAAGGTTTTATGTACTCTCATAGGTTGGCAGGCAAAGGAAATTCAGACAAAGGTAGAATGACTGTGTATGAGGTGATCTGCCAGTGACCAATGGCGCTTCCTTTTTAGTATAAGAAGGAAAAGGACTTTCACATCTTGAAGTAGCTGAGAAGTTTTATAGCCTCTGTATGGATAGGCTTGACTCTTTATCTCTGAGCCCAGTTGTACTGCCCCTTTCCACTATTGTGCTGCCCTCTTGTGGTTGTATTAGGAATTTTCTTGGGCTGCTTCCTGATACTATTTTCCCCCTTTAATGCTTTCTTTTATTCCCAAATAAGTGAGAGGCCCTGTAGTGCTCAGAAAAACAGTGAACTTACACTGGAACTATTAGTTTTAGGTGGTTCATGGTTTCCGTGTTAGATACCTACAATGCTTTTTACATTATATCTTTGTAAAGCTATATATATTCAGAAGTTAATCTGTTAAAAAGCAGTTGTTTGCTACTTGAAAATAAGTGTGAAATAGGAAATGATGGTTTGGTAGTGTCTAATTTAATTCCATGGTTTGAGAAGTTGTAGAATGTTCGACTGACACTAAATTGTAAGGATATTAATACTTAGTAAGTTGTTTGAGCCTATTTCCTTATTTTTTTGACCTATAGATGCCACGAAAAAGTTACTAAGACTTAAGAACTTCATGAAAACAGTTTGGGATTTCTTTACTAGTGTTTTATTGCTTTTTCCTGCTAACTTACTAGTACAAAGTAAGTGCTAGCTGATCATGACAATATATTTTCTCTTATTAATATTGTTATAATACCTGCTCAGTTCTTTTACTTTAAAATGAATCCTGTTATTGCAGTCATTTTCTGGTTTTTTTGGTGATGGTCTTCCATCACTATTTCTAATCAACAACTCAATCTCAGTGGGCCTTCAGAGGAAATCATCATTGTATAAGCCTGCCATTGATTGGATCTTAAATGTCCCTCAGAGATCAGTGTGTTAAAGAGTTGGCCACCAAGGCTGTGGCCTGATTGGGAGATTATGGAACCTTTAGAAGGTGGAACGTGGAAGGAAGTTAGGTCAAAGGGGCTATTGGAACCTGGCCTCTCCTTTCTTTGCTTCCAGGCTGTTGTCAAGGTGAACAGGCTTCCTACACTGTGCTCCTATCCAGTGTGTACTGTAAACAGCTATTGATTAAAATCTCTGCTGTTGAACTGTCATAAGCACCTGCCTGGTAAGTGCAAGGTTCCAAGTTCCATCTCCAGTACTGTTAAAAAAAAAAAAAAAAAAAAAAAAAAATTTGCTGTGAAGTAAAATAAATTTCCTCATTTTAATTATATGAAGTATTTTGTCGTAACAGAAAGCTGACTAATACAATCCCTTAATTTTTTAGTTAGTCATGTAAGTTTTAAATGAAGCATTGTCTTTATTGTTTGAGATAGAATCCCACTATGTAGTTCAGGCTGGCCTAGTACTCACTGTGTAGCCCTGGTTGGCCTTGAATTTGGGGGAGCCTCCTGCCTTAACCTCCTGAGTTCTGGAATTATAGGTATGTACCTCTATATCCAATTTAAGCATTGTCTTTAAACCTCTTTTTTTTTTTTTTTTTATTTGCCGTATGTATTAACCTATCCAACTTGTCCAAAATTATTTCTGTTTTTCCTTTATCTGTCTTTTCTTCTTTACTGGTTGAATCTCAGGATTTGTTTCTTGAGCCTCAAATATTGGAAGTCAAATCAATGTCTTAGAATCTAGTGTCTTTTCCTTCTATTTATCCTCAGTAGAGGAACCACTGCAATGTTTTTTATGTGGCATTCATGTCTTACTATTTTTCACCTATTTAAACTTCCTCTTCCCTGGCTTTCAGGATACTCTTATCAGTGTTTGCTGAATTCAAATCTTTTGTCCACAGATCCTTAGCAAGTTTTTTGCTGTAGACTTGCAACTTGGTTTCCACATTTTCAAATAGCAAGGTATGCTTATCCCATCCTTTACCATCACTTATGTTCTTCATCCACCCACCTACTCCACTTGTACATCTTATTTCACTGCTTGCTAGGTATGAAACAAATAAGGAGTGTTCCAGTGTCTTGAAGCAGGAAAATGATGAGAATTCTAGAACTTTCTCTACAGGGTTGTAGTGAGAATTAAAAAGGAATGAAGACATTAGAAGTTTTCAAGCTTAGCACATTAAGATCTTCATAAAATCTTACTGACTGTATTCCAATTATCACTACTACTGTTACTGTAAATACTCAAGTTGAAACTATACCTCATTTGTGAAACCTCACTGTATTTTAGTTATTTCTATAGCTTTTTAGTCTTAAAACATATTCCCAATTTATGTGCTATGCTTTGGTTGTTTGAAAATTATTTTCCTAGTGTTAGCTATATCTTTCTTTTTTAATATTTAAGAGAAGAAACACTAAAAATGTATAAAATTTCAAACCAAGATGGAACAACAATGATTAGTACATTGTTATTATCTTCAAAGGGGTTGATCAAATTATAAGATAGATGCATGAAATATTGATCAAATGATAAAAATGCAAACCATATTTTTAATGAACTAATAGAAAGTGTAGCTATCTTAACTATATTATATATATATGAATGTATAATATATACATTTATAAGTATGTGTTGAATTTTCCTTCCTTTTTTTTCCTTTCCCCATCCCAGTTTCTTTCCTTTTAAACAGTTTCTTCTCATTTCCCAATATCTGTTGTACATTTTGAATCTTACTCTTTCAACTTCATACACTATAGGAACAATTTGATGTTTATATATATGAGACTGATTTATTTCACTGATGAGGATGTTTTCGAGTTGTATCTGTTTACCTTTAAAAGTCTCAAGTTTATCCTTCTTTATACTCTGTATTACTTAGTTGTACAAAACTATCACATCTTTTTATCCATTCTTTGATTGATGGGCATTTGGGTTGTTTCCAAGATTTAGCTGTTATTAGTTGTGCTGCCATAAACACGATCACACATATTTCTGTGGAATCATGTTTTTAGGTCTTGAAAAATACGCAGAAGGAGAATAGCAGAGTCAAATGTAATGTCTAATCCTAGTTTTTGGAAGAATCTCCATACTGATTTCCATAGTGGTTGCACCAGTCTTCACTCTCACCAACAGTGGAGAAGGGTTCCTGTTTCTTTTCCCTTACAGCCCTTCCACTATTTGTTATGAGTTGATTTATTCATGGAAGCCATTCTTTCTGGGATGAGGTGGAATTTCAGTGTTGTTTTAATTTTCTTTTTTTCTGGCGGAACCGGGGATTGAATTTGCCAGGCAAACACTTATTCCACTGAGCTATCTCTTTGGCCCCTTGTTTTAATTTTCATTCCTCAAATGACCAATCATGTTGAACGTTTTTTTCATTTGTTTATTTGCTACCTATATTTCTTCATCTGAGAAGTGTGTATTTGTCTCAGATGTCCATTTTTGGACTAGGTCTTTGAATTTTGGGGGCCTGATTTTTAAAAATTATTTATATATCCTACATAGAAGTCCTTTGTCTGAGGGACTGTTGCCTAAAATACTCTTTGGGTTGTCTTTTCACTGTGTTGGCAATTTCTTTTGATATGTAAAAGGTTTTCAATAAGATGAGATCCCAGTTGTTGATTCTTTGTAGTATTTCCCATGGAGTTTGGGTTTTGTTCACAAAGTCTATGCGTACACCTATGTCTTCAATATTCTTATTTTCTCTTCCAGTAGATTCAGTACTTCTGTTTTAATATTTAGATTTTTGAGCCATTTTGACTTTAGTGCATGAAAATAGATGTGGGTCTAATTTTAGTCTTCAGCATATAGACACCCATTTTTTCCAACCCCACTTATTAAAAAGGATAGCTTTCTTTTAGTGAGCATGTTGGGCCCCTTTGTCAAAGGTGGCTGAGTATGTTTGTAGTTCTGATTGTGTATTCTAATTTGTTCCATTGATTTTCAGGTCTTGTTTTGTTTTTGTCAATACCATACTGATTTCATCATAGTAACTTTGTAATATAATTTCCAGTGAGGAATTGTGATGCCTTCTGCCTTTCCTTTGTTGCCCATTGTTGCTTTTGTTATTCCAGGTCTCTTCTGGCTCCAAATGAAGTTTAGGAATGTTTTCTCTAGTTTATGAGATATGCTAGTGATATTTCAATCAGGATTGTGTTAAATTTGTATGAAAAGTTTGGAAGTATAACCATTTTCACTATATTGGTTCTTCTGATCTATGAGCAAGGGATATATTTCCATTTTCTGATAGCCTCTTCTATCTTCTTTTGTCTTTGTCTCTCTTCAACCTGTTTTTTTTTTTTTTTTTTTTTTTTTTTTTTTTTTTTTTTTTTTTTTTTTTTTTTTTTTTTTTTTTTTTTTTTTTTTTTTTTTTTTT
>PVKA01031980.1:7890-25808 GCA_004027165.1 Ctenomys sociabilis | reverse complement strand
AAGACAAAGAGAGAAGGGCCAGCTAGATAGCTCAGCAGACTAAAACACCTGCTTAACCAAAGCACAGCAGCAGGATTCAACTCCTGGCCTGCCATGCCAATCCTACCTTTGGGGCACACTGGGGTGGCACATGCCCTTAATCCCAGTTTAGGAGGCTGAAATAGGTGGATCACTACAAATCCTATCTACATAGTAAGACCCTGTAGAACCTGTACTAAATACATTAAAAAAAAAAAAAAGAAATTAAAAAGAGAAAAAAACACTAATAAAATAAAGTAAAAAATTTTAAAGACCAAAAGCTAAGTAGGCAGGCATGGTGGGGAACACTTGTAATCCTAGCACTGAGGAGGCTGGGGCAAGGGATTACCATAAACTGGGAAGCCAGCCTCAGCTATATAATGAACTCAAGACCAGCCTAAAACAAATAGTGAGGGCCCAGCCAGATAGCTCAGGAGACTAAAGTGCCTGCTTAGGCAGAGCATAGCAGCCCAGGTTCGATCCCTGGTATGCGGTGCCAGCCCCATCCCTGGGGCATGCTGAGAGGGTAATTGAGACTGGGCATGGTGGCACATGCCTATAATCCCAGCACTTGGGAGGCTGAAAACAGGAAAATCACCGAGTCCAATCTATGTAGTGAGACCCTGTAGACCCTGTACCAAATATATATATATATATATAAAAGAAACAAAACTACATAGTGAGATCCCTTCTCAAAAGGAAAAAAAAAATATTAAATAAGACATATAAAGTGAGGCATAACACACATCTAGAATCCCACACTCCTGAAAACTGAAGCAAGGACTGAAGACAGAAGCAAGTTCTAGCTCAGTCTGGGTAATTTAGTGACCCAGACACCATGCCTAAATTGGAGATGTAGTTCAGTGCAAAGTCCATTGAGTATGGGGAAGGGAAAAAGGAAGGGAGAATAGAGAGGGGGAAGAAAGGTGGATACTACAAAAAAACACTTCAGGGTAGGCATAGCAGCACATGTGTAATTCCAGAATTCAAGAGGCTGAGGTCAGCTAGCTTAAATTAGAAAACCAGGCCCTGTCTCAAAACACCAAGGGCAGTTGGATTAATTCCAGCACTAGGAGGGTGAGGCAGGTTTCTGAGAATTAGAAACCAATCTGGGCTACACAGTGAGTTCAAAACTAGCCTGGACTACATAGCTAGACCCTGTCTCAAAACAGAAAAGGGCGGGGGACACTTTAAAATGCCTATTAGAATCCTATAAATTCACAAAGGTAAAAGCCTAGGAGTGCAGCTCTAAAGTGGTACTTATAATATATTCAATACTTCTACTAACTGCTGATATAAAAATCTGATGCCATAGTTACATAACTGCTTTGGGAATATAACCCTTTACATCATTTCTTGTTTGTTTTGAGGGGACAAGAGCTTCGCTGGGTACTCCAGGTTGGCCTCAAACTCACAAGTCTCTGTTACAGCTTCCTGTGCTTGGATCATAGGGCATAGGCCACCACTCAGCTAAAAATCCATTCTTTTCTGATTGAAGACAATTTCTTGTTTTATTTTATTGTTTTCAGACAGGGTTTCACTACATAGTTGACACTGGTCCTGAACTCACTATGTAGCCCAGATTGGCCTTAAACTCACAGCAATCCTCCTGTTTCAACCTCAGTGCTGTGAGTATTCTTGTGTGCCCCCAGGCCTGGCCTGAAGACAATTATTTGTAATGTTACAAGAATGACTTTACTCTTGAAAGACCCTTTAAATAAACACAATATAACAGCTTTGCAATATCCAAAATGAGTTCAAAGGCGCTGCTGCTTATAGCACACTTCTACAGGCTGATTGACAGTGACATCACATCAAAGCACAATTTAGTGAGGGTACATCTCAATATAGATATTCATATTCCAAAGTCTTTCTTTGCCTACTCTGCAGCAGAGTTTAAGCAAATCCAGAACGATAAAACTACAACCAGAGATAAGAAGAGGAAGCTAATAGGCAGGTGGTTTCAAAAACTCTTTTAAGAATATAAATAATGGGAGCCAGTAACTCAGTAGCAGAGTGCCTGCTTGACAAGTGCAAGTGCCCTGGGTTTGATTCCTGTTACCACCTAAAAACAGAATCTAAATGGTACAGAAATATCTTGCCCTCACATCCACTAAATGCACACATGGTAAATCTCAGACTGCACTAAGTGACAAAGTACCTATAGTAAAGTTGCATATATCTAAATAACCAACTGACAGTAACTTCAGGTGGAACAAATACCTTCTTGAAGACCTCAGTGAGTCTTTGTAATATAAGATACCTAAAAGTGGTGTGAGCCCGTTCTATTGGCTCAACACACTGCACCCATTTTCTGGCATACATCCCTCCTATTTTATGGCAGTAAGTCTGACTTATTGTTTATGGTAAACAAATATATATCTTAGCCAGGCGTGGTGGTGCAGGCCTGTAATCCCAGCACTTGGGAGGCTGAGGCAGGATTGTTGAGTTCAAGACCAGCCTGAGCTACAAAGTGAGCTTAAGGCTAACCTGAACTGCATAGTGAGACCCTGTCTCAAAAAGACCAAAAAAAAAAAAAACGCGCGCACACACACATACACACACACACACACACACACACACACACACACCCTTTGAGGAGCAACTTTTCACCAAGTGTGTTGGTACAAGGGAGGCTAGGCAAAAGGATCCAACCTCAAGCCAGCCTGGACAACTGGCAACCACTAGTTTAGCAAGAACTTATATCAAAATTTAAAAAAAAATAAATAAAATGGACTGTGGATGCAGTCCTGCCAAAAAATAAAATAAGGCAATTTCTCCTGTGTCTCACAAACCCAGTATTAAAGACATTCAAATATTTACCTAATGAATTAACTTCTGATCAACTTCCATTCTTAAAAACGTTTGAGGGCTGGCCAAATAGCTCAGCAGATTAAAGTGCCTGCTAAGGCAGACCCAGGGGTGGGAGGTTTGATCCCTGGCCTGCCATGCAGGACCCACCCCCGGGGCACACTGAGACGGCCACTGAGAATGGGGTGTGGTGGCATTCACCTGTAATCTCAGCTCTAGAGAGGCTGAAAACAGGAGAATCCCTATCAGTCTGATCTTTTTTTTTTTTTTTTTGGTCTTTTGAGACAGGGTCTCACTATGTAGTTCTGACTGGTCTCGAACTCACAGCCATCCTCCTGTCTCAGCGTGGGAGACTGAAAACAGGAGAATCACTGAGTCTGATCTATGTAAAGAGACCCTGTAGACTCTTACTAAAAATACCAAAAGAAGTTTGAATCTTCTCTCCAATACACAAATGAATAAATTTCTATTTCATACAGTATGACTAAGGTAATTTAGAACATTTGTCAAGGCAGGTAAAGTTAAATTTTCAAAAAAAAAGAAAAAACTTCAAAATAATAAAACATTCACAGGCTGTCTCACTTTGAGAATGCTACTGTTCAAATTAAATTGATTATGAAAATGTGCACCCAGGGACTGAAAGAAGAAACTTATAATTAAATGGCTGAGCCACTATTATCTATTTAAATCACTCTTAGATAATGTAACCATATTATCTTATGATAATGCTGTCTTCCCATTACTACAAAGAAAAAGCTGTCTAGCACATTAAAAAATGAGATCATGAAATAACTATTAAAAAGGAAACTAGCTTGTTTCCTTTATTCCAGTGTTACTTAGTATTTGACCAATAAACAGTTGCCAAAGGACACTCAAAATGATCCATAAGGTAAATAAAAGTACTGTGGACCCTCAGTTACAACTGGCCTAACATACAAACGACTTGGGTTATGACTGGAATTTTAATTTATGCCCAAAGTCTTGCATTATGACCTGAATGCTGGCTGCATGTGCTTCCAGATGGTCTCAGATACAGATTTAACCCTTAAAAGAGTTCTAGAAGGAGCATTACAATAGTCTTTCCTGTATGGGGTTAATTAAGAAATGCTGAGCTGAGCTGGCAAGATAGCTCAGTGGTCTAAAGCGCCTGCTTAGGCAAGCTCTCAGGGACTGCAGTTCAGTCCCCAGCACCACATGCCATGCCAGCCCCTCCCCCCAGGGCAGGCTGAACTGACCCACCCTCCACCCCCCCAGCAAAAAAAGAATCCATGATGTGTAGCAAGACACTGTAATAAATAAATAAATAAAGTTTAAAAAAAAGAAAAAAGAAAAATGCTGAGCTAATGTCTAAGGACACTAAGACCCATAGGAGAGAGACTTTAAAGGCTGTGTAGAGAGGAACCTGAACCTTCAACTGACAAACTGTGTTACCCAGCCCTCAGGAACAAGTTAAGTCAAGGGTTCACTGTGTATCACTCAAGATTCAGGGAACAAAAACAGAAATACTTTAAGTATCTTTAGAAGGAACTACGTGCTTACAAAATTGCTGAAAGGCCTTCAACCATGAGTTAGAGAAGCTGCGCAAGGTGCACAATTGTAATCCCAGAACTCTAGAAAGATAAGGTAAGAAGATTACAAATTCTAGCTCAGCCTAGGCAATTTTTGTGACTTAGCAAGACCCTGCCTCAAAATAATGGCTAGATATAGATGTAGCTCCGTGTGGATACCCTGAATTTAATACCAAATAATGAGAAACAGAGACAATGAGGCAGAGACAGACTTTGAGGATAATGTAGCTCTTTGGTGGCTGATGAACCAGTTCTGATAGAGCTTAGCAGAGTTAAAAGTTTAAGAACAGTGTCCAGCAATCATGACACATATGCAGATACATAAAATCACTTTATCTCTTCTATATAATAGGTACTTGAAGTCATAGACAATATAAGAAAATAAAGAAAAGGCATACACACAACTAAAATTATAATTATTTGCAGACCAAAACCTGGTACATAAAAAATCCTAAGGAAAATATCAGAAAGCTACCAGACCAGGTCTGGGGATACAGCTGAGTAGTAAAAATGCTTGCTTAGCATAATATGTATGAGGCCCTAACTCCTACTTTCTAGCACTGAAAATAATTAATTTAATTAATATATGTATACACACACACATTTATATACAAATAAATATAGCAATTTACAAGGTCAAAATGCCCATCAACTGTACTTGTAGATATAAATGATGAATACTTGAAAAACAATTACAGCTATATCTTTTTTCTTTTTTTTTTCTTTTTTTGGTCTTTTTGAGACAGAGTCTCACTATGCAGTTCAGACTGGTCTCGAACTCACAGCCATCCTCCTGTTTCAGCTTCCGGAGTACTAGGATTACAAGCAAGTGCCATCATGCCCAGCACAGTAGCACCTTTTTAAAACAATATGAAACACTCAGGAATAAACTGGACAGAACAAATATGAACTATATCCAAGCAGAAAATTACAAACTTTGCTAAAACTAATTAGGACCTATATAAATGGAGAAGTTACACTATGTTCAAACAAAGAATTAAGACATCAATTCTCCTCCAAAGTCTACTCACAACAGCAGGAGTTTCGTAGAAACTGACAACCTGACTAAAAAACTCTAAAAGTCAAAATCACTAAAATTAAAAACAAGGACCAGGAGATTGTTCAATAGTATAAGCGCCTAACTGGCAAACATAAGGTCCTGAATTCAATCCCTGGTACCACCATCCCCCCAAAAACTTGAAACTACTATAATTTCAGGGACTGGGGATATAGCTCGGTGGCATAAGTGCCTGACTGACAAATGCAAGGTCTGGAGTTTGATCCCTGGTATCATAAAAGGAAAAAAAAAAAAAATTTTCAAAGTAACTATTATACAACAATCAATGTAACACAAAAGACACACAGATTAGAGTAATAGAATAGTCTCAGAAAGGCATACAAAACAGGTTAGTCAACCTGTTGTCTGTTTTTTTAAAATGTATTTAGTATAGGACCTACAGGGTCTCACTACACACATTGGACTCATAGTGATCCTCCTCTTTTCAGCCTTCCCAACACTGGTATTACAGAGCGTGCACCATCATGCCCAGTCTCAGCTGCCAGCTCAATTCACCCCAAGGATCAAAGCCCCATCCCTGTGCCTGGTTAAGCAGGCACTTTAGTCTGTTGAGCCATCTGACCCACCCTCAACCTGCTGTTTTCAACCGAATTTCCAAAGTAATTCAACAGGATAAGGATAAATTCAACAAATGATTTTATTTTAAAAAAATTAAAAAATAAGAAAACATTAAAAACAATACAGAATTTCAAAATAGGATAGGAAATCCAAAAGGTTGTTATACTGTATACTGTTATCCTCAAAGTATACTAATGATTTTAGAACAATACGTTACAATGTGGATTCTGGGTAGTTAAGAACATCATGTTGACAGAAGCCATATAGCAAATAGAGAAAAGGGAAAAATAAGAACAAAAGAATAATCAGAGGGCTGGAGATACGTAGCTCAGCAGCACAGTGCCTGCCTGGCAAGTACGAGGTCCTGAGTACAATTCCTGGTACAGGAAAAAAAAAAAAAAAAAAAAAAAAAAAAAAATGGGAAGAACATCAGAAGACACAAAGTGAGAAAAATTTGAAAACATATATCCAAACTGGCACAGCAGAGTATGCCTAGCATTTTGGGAGGCTGAGTCAGGAAAGTCACAATCAAAGCTAGCCTGGTTAACTCAGCAAGACTGCCTCAAAACAATAAACAGTTCAGAAACCCAGCTGGAGGGACATTCAACAAAATACCTATAACCAGTACTCTCCAAAAGACTAAGACAGCCGGGCGTGGTGGCGCAGGCCTGTAATCCCAGCACTCGGGAGGCTGAGGCAGGAGGATTGTTGTGAGTTTGAGACCAGCCTGAGCTACAAAGTGAGCTTAAGGCCAGCCTGAACTGCATAGTGAGACCCTGTCTCAAAAAGACAAAAAAAAAAAAAAGACTAAGACATAAGGGGCTGGAGAGATAGCTCAGTGGATTAAAGCACCTGGTTAAGCAAGCTTAGGCAAAGCGGGAGCACATCACATGCAGCACTAGCCCTGACCCCAGGGTGGGCTGAGCCCACCAGAGTCCAGGTGTGGTGCCATGCATCTATAATCCCAGCACTGGGGAGGCTGAGAGCAGGAGGATCACCACTCCAAGCTGCGTGATAAAACCCTGTAACAACCAAATACATAAAGAAAGAAAGACTCTAAGTAACTCTCAGAGACCACAAGACATATACTCAAACATAATATCAAAATATGGCATCCTGAAAGGACATCAGATGAGATCTATGCAATTATGAATAAAACATAGGCTTTAGTAACATAATAATGATTCATTAATAATTATAATAAATAAACCACATAAACCAGGCATGGTGGTGTATGTCTGTAATCCCAGTACTTAGGAAGCTAAGGCACAAGGATCCTTGTGAGTTCAAGGCCAGCCTGAGCTGTACTGCACAGTGAGACCCTGTCTCAAAAAGACACAACACACACACACACACAGTCTCACATAAATTTAAGATTTTTAGAATAGGAGAAACTGGACATAAATTATACATATGAACTCTGTGCTATGCTATCCCCATAATTTTTCTCTACATCTGAAATTGTTTAAAATTTAGTTTAAACAAACAAACAAAAGAACATGAGCCAGTGAGCTAGCTCAGAAGCAGAAGCGGCTGCCTGGTAAATTTAAGGTCCAGAGTTCCATTCCCAATACAAAAAAATAATAATAATAAAATAATAATAACAACAACAATAATAATCATATTTACATGGGAACCTGAAAGAGGATCCTAAATTCAACTCTGGCCTGAGCACCTTGGGAAAACCCTGCTCAAAAAGGGTAGGCTGGAAATGTAGCTCAGTCAGTCAGTCAGTCAGTCAGTCAGTCAGTCAGTCAGTCAGTCTCTCACAATCTCTTTCTCTCTCTCTCTCTCTCTCTCTCTCTCTCTCTCTCTCTCTCTCTCTCACACACACACACACACACACACACACACACACACACAGAATCCACAAAACAAAACAGGGCTGGGAGTAGAACACAATGGTACAGGACATGCCTAGCATGCATGTGCCTGTTCGTCCGTTCATTCTGTCTGTCTGTCTCTCTGTCTCTGCCTGCCTGCCTCTCTGTGTCTCTGTCTCTCTCACACACACATACACACACAGAGAGAAAGAGAATCCAAAAAACAAAACAGGGCTGGGAGTAGAACACAATGTGTCTGTTTGTTCATTGTCTCTGTCTCTGCCTGCCTGCCTGCCTGCCTATCTGTCTCTGTCTCTCTCTCTTTGTCTCTCTCTCTGTCTCTCGTGCCTTATTGGGCCTCTAAAAGTCTGGTAGATCCCCAAGAGCATAGCAACACAATACCCTCACCTATGCTTCTGTTGCACCTGTAAGAAATTAATATAAACCAAACCAAAGAGCCATAATTTTGTTGTTTACACCTCACAAATGTTAAGAGCAGAAGCAGGAGAACAGGTATAATCCTAAGGGAGAGATGCTGAAACAACCAAAGATGACACTGAGAACTGCAATATTTCCCTAAGGAAATAATCACACCTTGGATGTCCAAAGCAATGGGACATGGATAACAATATGACTTAACTCAATGGAGACATCTAAGATGCAACCTATATCTGCATTATTAAATATTTTAAAAAAGGATTCAAAAAAGAAAAAGAAAAAGAGGGGACAGCCAGATAGCTCAGCAGATTAAAACACCTGCTTAGGCAGATTCAGGTGCCAGGCGTTCAATCCATGGGCCTGCCGCACTGGCTCCAACCCCCAGGCATGCTGAGAAGGCAACTGACTGTGGTGGTGCCTGCCTGTAATCCCTGTTTGTGAGACCATAAACACTGTAAACACAAGGATCACTATGAGTCTGATCTTCGTAGTGAGACCCTGTAACCCTGTACTAAATGCATTAAAAAAAAAAAAAAAAAGAATTCTAAGGTGTAAGCCAACCTATGCATTATTAAACTTTTAAAAATGATTATTAGCTTCTGCTCACCTACATTGAAAGAATATTAAGGCCTTAGACTAAAGGAACCTCCTCACTACAGAAGCCTTGAAATTGGTATTACTTTTAAATCAGGCATGGAGGCTCACCCCTATAATCTCAGCACTCAGGAGGCTGAGGCAGGAGGAACACTATGAGTTGAGGCCAGCCTGCATTACAAAGTAAGACCCTCTCAAAAATAAATAGAACAGCTGGGCGTGGTGGCTCATGCCTGTAATCCCAGCACTGGGAGGCGGAGGCAAGAAGATTGTTGTGAGTTCAAGACCAGCCTGAGCTACAAAGTAAGCTTAAGGCCAGCCTGAACTGCATAGTGAGACCCTGTCTCAAAAAGACAAAAATAAATAAATAAAACAATAAAAATACATAGTTCCATCAAGTGTTTAGAATCCTAAAGTACAAAAAACGAAACTCAAAAATATCTGGTGAAGCCACTAACAATAGTAGTTCCCCTTCTAAAAATAAGAGTTCAAAGTTTTTTTGGGGAAAAGTTCAATCAACAGTGTGCAATGATATTTGAAACAGTAGCTCCCTGGTCCTGGGCTCAATCCAGGACTGAAAAGACAGAACCTAGCCTTAGGGCCAGGAAGATAGCTCAATGGCATGAAGCGCCTGCCTGGCAAAGTGCAAGGTCCCAAATTTGATTACTGGAACAACAACAAAAAAACACCCTAGCCTTAACCCAGATGTGGCAGTACACATTTGTAACTCCAGCCCTCTGGAAAGCTGAAACAGGAGGACTCCAATTTAATGCGACCTGTCTCAAAGTTAAGGAGGAAATGGAGACTGGAGATACAGCTCAAGCCCAAGGCCCAGGGACTGAGGGGAGAAAAATGGTTTCTCTTCTCAGAATTTCAGATTACAAAAAAAAAAAAAAAAAAAAAGACAAAAAGGCCAGACAAGATGGGACATGCCTGTAATTCCAGCACTTGGGAGGCTTAGGTTAAGGCTCAAGGCCAGCCTGGGCTTCGTGGTTGAGAACCCATTTCAAACAATCAATGAGACAAACAGTGAAAAGAAAAAGAATAAAACATTTAACAGAGGCTAGGGCCTGCAAGCAAGTGCAAGACCTGGGGTTTGATACCCGGGCCTGCCCTGGGGTGCAGGCCCCATCCCTGAGGCATCCTGAGACAGCAATTGAGACCGAATGTGGTGGTACAGGCCTTTAATCCTAGCTCTTGGAAGGCTGTAAACAGGAAGATCACTTTAAGTCCAATATAGTAGTGAGACCCTGAATACCACCCTGTAGACCCTCCCTAAGAACTACCAAAAAAAAATTAACAGAGGTTGCACAGGAATGGCTCATATTTATCACACACATTTCAGCTTCCCCAAATTTTCAAAGGGTTCTTTGCATATAATTTAAAAATTTAACACACACAAATACACACACACAAATTTTTCCTAGACTATCTTAATAGGTATTACCCATCTTAAAAAAAATCAGACTCATTCTCAAAGAGAGAAATCAAGTCAAGGGGCTGGGGATATAGCTCAGTAGAATAAGTGCTTCCTCGGCAAGCACAAGGGCCTGAGTTCAATTCCCGGTTCCACAAAACAACAAAATAAAAAAAAATCAAATCTGGAAATATAGCTCAGAGGCACAAGTGCCTGCCTGGTCCTGAGCTCCATTCCCTGACAAAAAAGGGGAGAAAAATCAAAGGATCATATAAAATTCTAGGCCTGTGATGATCAACCTTGTACAGACTGAGTGCCCAAACTGCAACCCAAAACCCATTTAACACAAAGTGCCAACACTGCAATTAAACCTGAACAGTAAGGTTTTAGTTTTGAAAAAAAAAAACAGCTATCCAGTCCTTGGATGCTGGGGTGACTTGGCAGAGTACACGTTCTATAAGTTTGCCACCACTTCCCTAGGCTCTCCATAGAAAACAGCGTAACTGGATCAATTCCTTCCCCTACCTTTTGAGTGATACTGGGAATTTAACCCAAGACCTTCATTTGTGGGTGAAGCAGGAGAATGGCTGACTTCATGGCCAACCGGGGCTGAATAGTGAGTTGAAAAATGCCCAGAACTATACAACAAGACCCTGTCTCAAAAAGGAAAAAAAAAAAAAAAAAAACAGCCAGACACGGTGTGCATGCCTATTACTCTAACAGAAGGCTGAGGCAGGAGGATCATTTTGAGTTCAAGGCTAGCCAAAGAACTACATAGCAAGTCTGTCTGAAAAAAAAAAAAAACAACTAAAAAGTCATTATAAAGTGCTACATTTTAGCACTTATGAATTTTATTGAAATGTCTTTTATCCTTTATTCTATTGTTTATCTGTATGTACTAATTATTCATGTTCACTACCAAAATTTGGAAAATGTTGGCTTCATCTAAAATCATGTTAACCCTAATAATTACACTATATTTTAATTAATAATCACATAATTCATCCTAAATTGAACAAAGCCATTTAAACAATAGAACATGCTTCTCCTGCTTGTAAAGTATACCCTTCCATAAGTTTATCATAAATTGACATATTCCCCCCAAAAAACTTAAAGCACAAAAAGACCACATAATGAAATAGGGGGCAGGGAGATGCTCAGCGGCATTAGCACCTGCCTCACAAATATGAGGCCCCAAGTTTGATCCCCAGTACCAAAAAAAAAGTAATAAATAATTATTAGGGTTAACAGGATTTTGAGTGAAGCAAACATTTTCCAATATGAATATGACTGAAACTCATCTTAACAGCACAAGTCAAAAGTCAACAGTAGGAGGACCAGCCTGATAGCTCAGCAGATTAAAGTGCCTGTGGTTAGGCAGACCAAGGAAGATTCAATCCCTGACGTGCCCTGCCGGCCCCAACTCCCAGGTGCACTGAGAGGACAACTGAGATGGGGCATGGTGGCCTATGCCTGTAATCCCAGCTCTTGAGAGACTAAAAACCAGAAAATCACTACTAGTCCAATCTATGTAGTAAGACCCAGTAGAACCTGTACTAAATACATTTTTTAAAAAAGATCAATAGTATAATCATAGTCATTGATTTATCAGATTCTCTACATTAAGTATAACTTTAGTCATAAGTCATGTAATTTAACAATTACATGCAGAACAAGCACAAAATATAGTGTTTTGACTTAAGCTAAATAATAAAACTATATATGTTGTGTTATTTGAGTAAATATAGATTACACTAATATACAAATTGTAGAGTTTAATTCAAATTTAAGTACATTCAGCAGTATTTAGATTTAGACAGAGAGGTCACCTATTACAAAAAGTAACTGCAACAAAGCATGAAGGCACATATCTGTAACCCTAGCTACTCAGGAGGCTATGGCAGGAAGACCTAAAATCTGAAGCCAACCTGGGCAATTTAGTGAGACCTCCTCTCAAAAAGTTTTAAAAAGAACTGATGATGAAGCCCAGTGATACAGTGCTTAGTAGGCCCTGGATTCAATCTCTATGGGGGGGAAGGAATATGAATATATATATTCATTTCCAGAGTTTCAGCACTCTGGAACACTGAAACAGGAGGTCAGATTTAATGAGACCTGTCTCATTATATAATACAATATAAATCACTAAATTTCAGTACGTAACAAATTCACTGACAAGCAATTACTTAAAAGTCATCTAATCCAGGCCAAAGATATAGCTCAGTGGCACAGCACCTGCCTGACAAGGGCAAGGTCTAGAGTTCAATTCTCCAGGACCAAAAAAAAAAAAAAAAATCACACAATTCTTGTTTTGTCTTAGTGGTGTTTTGAAACACAGGGCCTTCCCAGTAAACAACACCCCCCCCCCTCTTTTTATGACAGGGTCTCACAATTTCAGGCCTCCCTAAGCCCTAAGTGTTAACAGGTAATTTATTACTAATCTTAACAAAATTAAATTACTCACTGAAAAGTTAATGTGTAATGATTTCTGGATATAAAAATTCTCACTTTAACAGCAATTACTTTCATACACTGTAAACTTACTTTTAGACCTTTTTCCATTTCTAAATATAAGGAATAACAATATATTATGCTCAATGTCCAGAATCTTCTAATTCCACTTGTGTAAGATTTTATTAGTATTGTATGTCAGAGTTCCAATCTATTCTAGGAAGAAAGGCCTTTGAGAAATATTAAATCTTTCTGACTCTTCCTTTGAAGAAGGGTATTCTCTTTTGGAGCAGAGGGGAGACAGGATCTTGCTATGTAGAATTCAGGCTGGGCTTGAACTTGCTATGTAGCCCAAGCTAGCCTCCAACTCCTGACAATCCTCCAGCCTCAGCCTCCCTCCCAGAAATGCTGGGATTACAGTAGGCGTTCAGTACCATGCCCAGCAGAAGGACACTCTTTCAGCCTGTAATACACCAGTACTGCTCATGAAACAGGATCAGAGGCTGCAAGATTCAGAGTACTTGATAATATGGCTGAGAACCACCTGTTTCATAATCATCCAAGTTCTGTTTTTAAAAAAAAATGGATTATTCAGCTGGATGTGGTAGCACACCCCTGTAAAGCCAATAGTTGGAAGGTTGAGGCTACATAGTGAGTCCAAGACCAGCCTGAACCACACAGTAAAAAGACATACCTCCTCACTAAAAAGTGATTATTTTTGCATGTTAACACATGCCTGTGGGGCTGGCAAGATAGCTCAGCGGTCTAAAGCGCCTGCTTTGGCAAGCTTAGGCAAGCTCTCGGGATCGCGGTTCAATTCCTCAGCACCACATGCCGTGCCAGCCCCTCCCCCCAGGGCAGGCTGAGCTGACCCCCCCCCCCCCGCAAAAAAAAAAAAAAAAGAGTCCGTGATGTGTAGCGAGACACTGTAATAAATAAATAAATAAATAAATAAATAAATAAATAAATAAATACACATGCCTGAAATCCCAGTATTCCAGAAGGTTCAGAAGGGAGGAGGATGGTAAATCTGAGCCCAATTTGGGCAATTTGGCAATTCATAGATTCTGTCTCAATGTGGAGCTCATTCCTATAATCCTAGCACTCAGAAAGCTGAGACAAGAGGATAGCTGCAAGTTTAAGGCTAGCCTTGAATACACAGTGAGTTCAATGCAATTCACTTCATAGTAAAAATAAAATCCTTTAGGCCAAGAGTGGTGGCACATACCTGTAATCCTAGCACTTGGGAAGCTGAGGCAGGAGGGAGAATCACTGACCAGCCTAGGCTACAAAGTGAGCGCAAGGCCAGCCTGAACTGCATAGTGAGAGCCTGTAGCAAAAAGACCAGAAACAAAAAATAAAACACTCTCAAATGGGGGTTGAGGGTGAGAGTGGTACCATATGGAGAAAAAAGCCCTGGATTCAAAACTCTAGTATCACCCAACCTCCCTCAAAAGAAAAAAACTTGTAACTGGCTGTTATCACTGTTACTTAGATTTGCAACTTAGAGACCAGGTACAGTCTAGCCCACTTAATACAACACCTGAAACCAAAAGGGGGAAAAAAATCTGGGGACCCCATTAAGATATATAAACTCATAATCTGGAGATCACAACAAGAAACTGTTTCCTGGGTGTGTGTGTGTGTGTGTGTGTGTGTGTGTGTGTGTGTGTGTGTGTGTGCGCATGCAAAACAGCATCTTGTTTTGCAGTTCAGGCTGGCCTGAAACTCATACAATCCCTTAGCCTCAGCCTCTCACATGCTAGGATTACAGGTGTGTGCTTCCATCTTGGCCCTTGTATTTCTCCACATTCCAAGAGATTATAATGCACACTGAGAAATCCACTATCACTTACATGAGAAACCAGGAAGCTATAAATTTTAGTTTTTCAGATTACTTTAAATGTGCAATCGAGACTTCAACAGTAAACTGACATGGTGGCCAACACCTGTAACCCCAGCACTTGGGAGGCTGAGGAAGCCAGTATCAGCTACATTATGAGTTCAAGACCAGCCTGCACAATACAGTGAGACCCTGTCTCAAAAAAGGGAGCGAAGGAGGGCGGAGAGATAGATCAGCAGTCTAAGCCCTGCCCAGGTTCCAGGTTTGATCTCCAGTACCACATGCCACACTCAACAGGCCACTGAGACCAGGTGTGGTGGCACATGCCTACAATCCCAGCTCTGGGGAGGCTAAAAACAGGAGGTTCACTACAAATCCAAGCTGTAAGTGTTTTTAAAAAGATATTTACAGCTTTTTTTCTAATATCTATACTATTATTACATAGAAATTATTCCTACTTCCAGAGTATCTGTGAAAATTTGGAATGGTTATGCATGTCCAGGAAATAATAAAATGTAAACACCCTCAAGTGAGCTAAGAAAAAACTTAATTCTTAAAAAATGTTAATCATATAATAAAATTTAAATAGGGTTTGGGTAAGGACTAAACAGGACTAGTCTAATTTTCTCCATTCGAGTTAACTGCCAGTACCAAAGGACTTACTTTCACTTTATGATGGTCAAACACACTTTCCTCATTTCCATAGAATATTGGCCCTAAATTGACAATGGCTAAAGTGTGTGTGTGTATAATGTGTGTATATATATATATATATATATATATATATATATATATATATTATACACACACACATATAATTTTTTTTTTTTTTTTTTGGTACTGGGACTTGAACTCAGGACCTTGCATTTGCCAGGCAGACACTGTGCTGTTTTTGGGGTTTTTTTTTTTTTTGTCTTTCTGAGACAGGGTCTCACTATGTAGTTTAGGCTGGCCTTAAGCTCACTTTGTAACTCAGGCTGGTCTCAAACTCACAACAATCCTCCTGCCTCAGCCTCCCAGTGCTGAGATTACAGGCATGCGCCACCACGCCCAGCTCACTGTGCTGTTTAGATACATGTCCAGTCCTAAAATATACTTTCTGATATCCTGATTTACTATAATTGTTTTTTGTTTTGTTTTTTTTTTTTTGAGATAGAATTCAGGCTAGTTGTCAACTCCCTGCATAGCCTGGGCTGAACTTGAACTTATGATGATCTCACCTCAATTCCCTAGTGTGGAAGATTACAGGTGTGCACCAATACACCTAGCTGTCTTGAGTGTCTGATACTTTCTTTTGTATTTTAGGGAAGGGTCTACAGGGCAGGGTCTCAGTACTAGATCGGACTCATAGTGATCTGCCTGATTACAGCCTCCCAAGAGCTGGGATTACAGGTGTGCGCCACCATGCCCAGTCCCAAATGCCATCTCAGCTCAGAGCCAGCACAGCAGGCCCAGGGGATAGAACCTCGGCCCCAGTGCCTGCCTGCAGGAGCTTTAATCTGCTGAGCTATTAATCTGCTGGCCAGCCCTGTTATTATTTTTTTTTCTGTTAGTCTTGTTGTTAATCTATGTTTACAATAATGAACTTGATAAAGATATAAAGCCTCAAATTCAAACCCAACCTGGAAAATTCAGCAAGATGCCTCAAAAAGAAAAAAAGTACAGCATTATCTCAGTGCAGAAGCCTTGGGTTCAATCCTTAGCACTATCAAAAACATTAAAAAATGGCAACTGGACATGAAAGTACACACCTGTAATCTCAGCATGTAGGAGACTGAAGCAGGAGGATTGCCAAGGACACCTGAGTCTAAGACCAGCCTAGCCTGAACAGTGAGACCCTCTCTTAAAAGAAACACAAATTTTAAAAATGAGAAAACCAATTTTGGTTTTCTGTTAATTTTGGTAGTTATTGAGTTAATTTTAAGTTTTCTTTTTTCTTTTTTTTTGTACAGGGTCTCACTATGCAGCTCGCACTTATAGTGATCCTCCTGTTTCAGCCTCCCCAGTGCTGGGATTACTGGCATGAGCGAACACGCCTACCAGGTCTCAGTGGCCAGCTCAACATAGCCCAGAATCTGATCCCTGAGTTTGCCTAAGCAGGCACTTAATCCGTTGAGCTACCTCACTGGCCCTTAATTTTGATTATTTCAAATTTTAAAACCCACTTGATTATTTACTGTTTCTTGGGGGCAATGTATCCAATTAAAACAAGTCTAGCCCTAGCAACACAACAGCAGCACTTTGACTGCTCTACATTTATTTTCTTTTTAGAAGGATGAAATGAGATAATATACTTAAAATACCTACCAAACAAATGACAAACCTCTATAAACAATACTCTATGTAATAGCCAGGCCTGATGCACACTCCTACTCCCAGTACTAGAGGCTGAAGCAAGAGGATCATCAAGAGTTTGAAGCCAGACTGGACTACAAAGCAAGACCCTGTCAAAAAAATATAAAAAGCAGCAATACTCCATAGAGGACCTGGGATATAGTCAGCAGCACAGCACCTGCCTGGCAAATGAGAGGTCCTGAGTTCAATACCTTTTTTTTTTTTTTGCGGTACTGGGAATTGAACTCAGGACCCTGAGCTATTCCTGATACGCAAAAAATATATATACTCCATATAAACAGAGCACCTCTCTGGAAAGAAACAATAGGAATTGTCGGGGGTTTTCTTTTTATTTTATTTTATTTTATTTTAGAGACAAAGTCTCACTATGTACTTCAGGCTGGCCTTATACTCACTATTGTAGCCCAGGCTGGCCTCAAACACTAGGCTGTTCTCCCGCCTCAGCCTCCAAGTGTTGGGATTACAGGAATGTGCCACCATGCCTGACAAGACACAATCTCAAGTAGCTCCATTGAAGACAAGGTCTAGCCAGGGGGAGAAAGACTTTTTTTTTTTTTTTACTTGGTCATGTGTTTTAACCGATTTTCTTTTCTTTTTTGTTTTTTTTTTTTTTTTTTTTTTTTTTTTTTTTTTTTTTTTTTTTTTTTTTTTTTTTTTTTTTTTTTTTTTTTTTTGCCTACTTAGGTCACCCTATTATGGTGCAGGGATTGAACCTCACAGACCACTAAGCTAGCTCACAGGCCCCTTACCCAGATTTTCAAAACTATTCTCTTAACATCTTTGATGCTGAAAATTTTTTTTCTTTTCTTTTCTTTTTTTTTTTTTTTTTTTGAATTTTTTTAGTGCTTAATGTGTTATAAAAGTTGAATTGTTGGGCTGGGGAACACAGCTCAGCAGTCTTAAGTGCCTGCCTGACAAGCACAAGGGCCCAGGTTCAATCCCTGGTACTCCATGCAGTTCTGGC
>PVKA01031979.1:0-25719 GCA_004027165.1 Ctenomys sociabilis | reverse complement strand
CTCTGCAAAGAATCTTTTTAGACAGGGTCTTGTTTTGTAACTCAGGCTGATCTTGAACTCACTGTGCAGCTCATGCTGGCCCTGAACTTGCAGCAACTATCATGCCTCAGCCTGCTGGGTGCTAGGATTACAAGTGTGAGCCACTATACCCAGCTAGAGTAAATAAGTTATTGAAAATATGTCCAGTTAAATTATTTTTAATCACTTTAAATTTCACCAGCCTGGTAAAGCAATTTCCATCTTTAAGATTGCCTTGGAATCCCTGCCTGCCTCTTTCTAAGAAAGGCAAAGAGACAGAGAGTAGAAGGCTGGGAGTGGACAGGTATGACTTCCTCTAACAGCCCAGGAAAAGCCCAAAGTCCCTGGCAAATGCCAGGAACACTTCCCAGCTGCTTTTGGAGGGCCAGTGGGCAAAGAAGCTTATCTAATTCCTAGAAAGAGCTAACACTAGGAGGTTGGCCTAAGGCTGCCAAAGGACCACTCACTCAGCAAACTGTGAGCCTCTACTACATGCCAACCATTTGAGGGAGGAGGGGTGAGATTGCATAGGAAAGCTCAAGGCACCTGGAGCCGGACCATACGGGCTTCAAAGCTACTTCTGTGAGTCTGGCCAAGTTATTCAATCCCAGCTTCCCTTCCTAAGGCTTTTGGACAGCCTCCATGAGTGGCAGTCTGTGAGTTCTCTGAACTGTGAATGCCTAGTGTTACTGGGATGGCTATGCACTTAAGGACTTCAGAGAACAGTAGCTGAGATGCCCAGGTTGGTGCTACAAGAAGACGAAAGACTGCCAAATTCATTCTGCTAAGGTCTAGAGGTGTTGAGGTGTTGGGCAGCTCTGCTGCTGAAGAGTTTTCCGTAGACCATGCAACCCGGAACATCAGTCATTCAATAGGTCCTCAGGCCAGAAAAGGCATTCCCCTGAGTGATGGTTGTCCTAATTGGCCATGAAGGGATGATGAAGATTTGTAAGTACTTCCTGTGGCAGGCACTTAGCTAAGTGCTTTATGTGAATTAACTCACTCAACTGTCTCAGTCACAGGTCCATTATTATCCTCATTTCCCAGATGGAGAAATTGAGGCATGGAGAGATAAGGTAAGTTGGTCATGGTCCCACAGGCAGTGTGTGGTAGAGTTCATTGGAACTCAGACAATCTGGGTCAAAGTCAGCCTTTTGCTATGTGCCCAGGTCCCATTGCAATTGGGTTCCATTGATGTGCACAACAGAGGAGCTGTGCAAAATGTGGCCAGGAAGACTACTCACTCTCTTTTGTGGGCATCTTTACTTGTTTCAGTTGACATTTACAGAGTCTATTGCCCTAAGTAGGGAAACATTGGGTGTGGGAAAGAAGCCAGGGTCCTCCTTTTGCCTATTGGATCCCAATTGGCTCCTAATGTGTTAGCTCCTGGAGTATAGCTTGGACCTTCCTTCCTAGGCCTTTTTCCACCCTGCCCTCTCTGCTATTGGGCAGCCCCACACTTCACATGCTTCCTCTTGTTTGCCCTACTAAATCTCCTTCATCCACCTAGCACTAGCCCAGTGGAAGCCTTCTCTGACCCCCTGCTTGAATATTTTCAGTACTTTTCCTGTTTCTGTGTGTGTACTAGGGATTGAAGCCAGAGGCTTCACAATGATCTACATTCCTGGACTTTTTAAAAAGTTGTTTTGAGACAGGGTCTCCCTAAGTTGCCCAGACTAGCCTGGAACTTGCCATCCTCCTGCCTCAGTCTCCCTGAGCACCAGGATTAGAAGTACACACCCACACGGTGGACTCTTGGTGACATTTCTTTGTAGCATTTGACATAGTTGCAATTTTGTACTTGTCTGTGTGATTGATGTCTGCCCTGATTATAAGCTTCATGCAAGCAGATAAGTACCTGTTTGGTTTCCCTGGCACCTTAGCAATCAGCTCTGGAGATAATACACTTTCCAAACACTCCATCAATGCATGAAGAGCCACAGTGTCTGGTAACTGATCAAACAAGAGGATGACAGATAACACCCAGCTATTGTCAGCAGAAGTGGTGCTGCCACATGCAGGAGAAACAGGTTGCTAGAGATGATTAGGAGTCCAGCATTGGACATATTGATTTGGAGGAGCTGGCGGGTTGTCAGGTCTTCCAGCCAACTGTAAAAACTTAAAAAGCACAGTTTAAAGGAAATATGTAGTAGTAGGTCAGAAAAAAGGAGAGTAAAGCTTATCTGTAAGAATTAGTTTGTAGGCACATAGCAAAATATTTTTTAAAAAATATTTATTTATTTATTTGGTTCAGGGTCTCCCTACTTGACTCAGACTCATAGTGATCCTCCTGTCTTAACCTTCTCAGTTCTGGGATTACAGGCGTGTGCCACCATACCCAGTTTCAGGGCTGGCACCAGGGATCGAATCCAAGTCCTTGTGCTTACCAGGCATGCTGTTAGGCTGAGCTATCTCCTCAGCCCCATCAAAAATTTGAAAAGAGTAGAGGCTTTAAGAAAATATTCATGTGTTGAAAATTTACATGTTTTGAAAGTGAAATTCTGAGAATGTTCATGTTTTGAAAACTGAAATTCTGGAGTTAGGCCACCACGGGCTGGGGTGGTATCCTGTGGTCTCTGAGATCCATGCTCTCTCTAAATTGTCAATCTAGGAGGCAAAGTCTATTCCCAAGGTCTCTTCTAGCTCAATGTGGCTGCTGGAACTCAAGTCATCAAATCAGTCTTCCTGGTAGCAGAAAGGAAGGAGAGAGGAGATGAAATGGACTCCGCTGCTAGTCTAATCTGCGTGCACCTCACTGGCTAAAACGTGAGAGGGGTGTGCCTCACTTCAAGGAAAGTTGGAAAAAGCAGCTTTTGTGGAGGGTGGGGCACTGCTGCCTCAAAGTCAGGTTCTGCTACTAAAGAAGAGGGAGTATCAGATGGGCAGTGGCTTATCCAGATGCAGGAGACCACACACCGCCCACAGTCACAAGAGGAATGTGAAATTGCATAAATGGGAAGAAGGAAGGTACCCAGGGGTGGGCACACAGGACTTCAGTGTAGCAAGCAGTACGAGCAGCCCCTGGTCAGCCCAGGCCTTCTGGCTCGTAGAGAGCAGGATTGACTCGCATGGAGAGACCTGGTCGAGACTGCACTCAGGGGCCCGGTGGAGGAAGGTTCAGAGTCGGATCCCCTCGGCGACATGGTGGAGACGATGGGGCCGATCTGCAGCCGCTCACCCTAAGTGCATTCTTCCCCTGAACGTGGTTCCACGCGGAGTGCACTATGGTAGCCGAAGGACTGTCTAGAGTGGGGGCAAGCTTGGACTTGAATCCCAGCTATGCGTCTCTGGGAGGATTCTGGGCTCCCGTGGCCCTCGGATCCCAGCTACGTCGAGGGGTCACAACACAGAGTGAGTCTTCCGGAAGCAGTGCTCATACAATCGTTATTTTTAGAAAGTAACACGTACTTTTGGAAGGACTGAATCAGAGAACAAGTAATGCATGAGGATGAAGTTAGAACAGCGAGCTCTGCATCTTCGATGGCTAGCCGTGGACTTCCTGTGGGAAACAGCGGCCAAGCCATGGCATCTCACCCACCCTCACGCAGAGCCTGCTGCTCTGGCTTTGGATCGCTGCCCTGTAAAACACAAGCGTCCTGGTGGACTCGCTGTGTCCTCTGTCAAGTGTGGCAGCCTTCCTCTGCCGTGACAGCGCTTCTAAGCATACTATCCGATAAAGGAACAGATAGGTGCAGGTTTATTCCCGGGTTTCATTTTCCCTCTCTCACTGCACCAGTCCCCGCAGAGTCCTGTCTCTCCGTGCTGTTCCCCACATCAGCTTCTCTCCCCTTTACGAGGCAAGCTGCATGCATATTCGAGGGCTCAGTCATGCCTGCGCCTGTGTCGCCTGCGCCCGGTGTCGAGGACCACCTAAGGACAGCAGCGAGGACTCTGGCCTGAGGTTACTCAAGACATGATAGCAGGCACTCCTGCACCTTGCTGCCGCTTTATCTGAAGTGTCTCAGGGCTGCTCTTTTCCCCTTTACCTCTGACATTTTCCTTGTCTCTCTTCTGTTATCTGCTCTCTGCTTCTATACCAGGTTTATGTTGTAATTAATAATTCTTGGGATTTTTAAGCTAGCCAATAGTCGTATTAATTGCTTTTCTTATTGTCCTAAAAAAAGTTCAACATCAACACTAAAGGTAGGATAGCTTTAAATTATCAAATGAAACATGCAAAAATCTGTAAACACTAAATGACATCCTGATTAAAATTAATTTATTTTCATTGGGCATAAACTGGATTCTAGTTTTATTCGGAAATGTGGAATTTATGTCTGTTGTAAAATATGGCAGTAAGTCCCACACTGCTGGGGCCAGGACTACATGCCAGCTGGAGAAGAAATGAAATCCAATATTTGCTTGTCTGTGAAGGCTTTGTATTCAGAGATCCCGAAGCCACTCTGCTTCTAGAGCCCTCTTCCCTCTCCTCTGCCTCAGGCTCTGGTTCTGCCATCAGCAGGCTGGGTGAGTTGGGGGCAGCTTCTGTGCTTCTCTGGGCCAGTTTCCCCTGTAAAATAAAGCTACTACACCAAACTTCCAAGCCAACAGTGCTCACATTGCATGAAAAGTGTCAGAGCAACTTGGTGGAAGTGCAAAGTACCAGACAGCATTCCAGAGGCCACAGCAGGAACCCAGAAGTGATGCTTAAAGAGAGCATAGACTCTTAATGAGAGCATAGCCTTGATGGTTCTGAGACAGGTTCTAAGTGCCACCCTTTGAGGAAGAGGAAGGCAGGGAAGTGGAGAAAAAAAGATGAAGGAGGAGGAAGAAGAGGAAGAGGAGGAGACAGAAAGAATAGGGAGCTCTCTCTATCTGTGAGGGAAGAGCTCCGAAGGTCAAGGGCATGGTCACTGTGCCCAAGCTCCTTGCCCAGAGCCCTCTCTCCTTGGAGATCTGAGTCTCAGGCATACACTGGGGGAGCAGATCAGAGGCTGCCCTGCAGAGATGTGTCTGGCCTCCTTGAAGCTGTGAGTGGTCCAGTGGTGGAGCCTGCTTTCATCTACTGGGCAGTTTGAGTGCTTCCTTTACCGTGCTAGGGGAGGCCTTTTCAGTTTTCCATCCAGGAGAAAACCTTCCTCAAGCATTTCCCCCTTGGCATCCAAGAGCAGTTGCCTCCTGCTGCCTTCGGTATGGATCTGGAGAGAGATGAGCTTAATTTCCTAGATATGGTCTTCCCATTATGAACACAATTTAGAGTCAGGGGTAGGAATGGGCTTTTTGTGTTTCAATTTGGGGTTGCTTTGGCACAGGAAGTTGAAATAATAACAGTAGCCCAAATCATTTTGTGCCAGACGCCTTAGAGGAGATGCCACCTTCTCCCTGTATCCTTGGATTGACAGAAGGGCTGGCTACTTATCTGAGGTCTCTTTTGTAAGGACACTGTGTGAGCTGTTCATTGTTTCACATGCAAGATATAGACTGCACTCCAGGCCCAAAAGACTCATATCCACCTCACAATACAAAATGCATTCACTTACCTCTAACAGTTCCCTAAATCCTGACAGTTCCAGTGCTGTTCAAAAGAAACTATGTAAAAAGCGTCCTCTGAGACTTGAAGCAAACTCCCTGTGAACCTCTGTAAAAATACAAAGGAGTTGCACAATTCCAGGCAACAATGGGACAGGGCCAATAGTCCCATTCTAAAAGGAAGGGACAGGAAAACAATAAGGAGACATTGGGCCAAAGCAAGGCCAGAACCTAGCAGGGAAATTACTGAATCCTAGAGCTTCATGCCCAGTGTCTGGGACGCAATGGGCTCCAAGGCTGGGTATCCATAGCCCTAGGTTGTGCTGGCTGCAATTCAAGTGGTCTCTGACCTCCCCCTTTGGTGGCTCTGCTAATTACTTGTGGCTTTCTACTGTGGGTGCTCCACATTCCTAGTATCTCTTAAGTTCTTGGGGTTTTCACTGCTGTAGTTTCTGCCTCACAGCTTTGTGCATTGTCCTGCCACGTGCTACCTGGCTTCCAGGCTTTCTCTTGCAATCTCAGCAGAGGCCTTCAAAACCAATTAGTTTTGCATCCTATGTGCCTGCAAACCCTGCCTCTTCTGGCTGATGCAAGGTTATTTCAGCAGTGTGATCAGAATCCCATTCCTGAGGGGATACCTCTTATGACTGCATCAAGTTCTTGAAGGACCACTTCCTAAGACCATCATCTTGCATAATTCCATTTCAACATATGGGTTTGGGAGAGACACAAACATTCAAGCAATTCCCTCAGTAATTTGCCTACACTAACCCACTTAAGGATAGCAGTAATGAGCCTAGGAGAGGTATTCTTGTGCTCATTTCCCAGCAGCTGAAACACCAGGCTAAGCAAGTCAATGAAGGTCATAGGTCTACCACAATGGGCCAGAGACTCAGGATCCTAGGCCTGCAGTTTGCCCTGGAGCCAAAGTTCTTAACATTCTGGCTCCATGCCTTCGAGCATATTTTGAGGAGCCTCTGGTCACTTTCAGCTGTGGCATGTAACTCCCAAAGAGCTCTAACATCTCTTGCCCATTTTTCCATTTGCATCTTGGTTCCTCAGGAAGGCTGGGAGGGAGAGCCAAGCCAGGAGAAAATGCTTGGAGATGACTGAGGCGCACTCAGACTCATCCTGAAGCCTTGAGAAAGCAGATGGTGTGGTGGGCACCGCAAATACAAGAGCTGCTCAGCAGAGTTGATTAGACTCTTCAGGCCCCTGCAAAGGCAAGAGAAGCTGGAGTTACTGACAGCTTCTCTCCAACCTGCCCCAGTAACTTTCAAGACGAAGGTCTGCAGGGCTGCGGGTGGAGCTCAGTGGCAGAGGGTGGGCTTAGTTTAGGTTGTGTGAGGCTTTGGGCTCCATCCACACACCGGGAGGAAAGACAAAGGAGAGGCAAAGGCTCTGGACAATTTCTTTGGAGAGTTGTACTTGCCCTGCGCAAGTGAATGTGCTTTTATTCTCTGGGGAGGAGATGAAAAGGACAAAATGCTGTGTGCATACAAAGTTTCCTCCTGCAGGAGGTGAGCTGATAGCTGCAGTTATGGGGCTGAGTCACACCCTGGGTTTGCAATCAACTCGCCTTAGAAAACTCGCAGGTGTGGACCCAGCGCATAACAGCTGACTGGCATTTCTGAAGCCAGTATCTGCCCCTTAGTTGTTTTTCTTTCTTTCTTTTTTTTTTTTTCTCTTCAATTTTCATGGCTTTGGAGCTGTCCAAAGCAGCAACCCGCTCATTGCCTCCACTAAAATGTGAAGGATCCTTTCTCTTCCACCTTTGGAATTTTGGGCGCCAGATTCAGTGCAGAGGCGAGAAATGAGGGCAGGGCTAAAGAGGGACACATAAAAAATAAATGAGCCACTCATAAAAATGAAGATTATTACCAAGAGGAGTGAGCTGCCAACGTCTCCGTGTACGTATTAACTCAGCTGCTCCCTCTGTAACAACACGGAATTAAGCAAATGCCTCAGCTTTTTAGCGGCTGCTCAGCTGATTTACTATTAACTTTAAACAACCAATTGTGAAATGAGCACTTCACTTGGCCGTAATGATGATGAGATTTCGCCTGGTGCCATTTTTTTTTTAATCATGTAAGCCTCCAAATTGCAAAATAAATCCAGCCATGCTTAGCTCACTCTTGCAGCCTGAGCACGAACCAGATTTCAGGTGGGGGGTGGAAAGTGCTTCATTTTACTGCCTCTTGAAGCCATTTCCACAAATCCTGAAAGTTGACTTTATTTCCCTTAAATGTAGCGTATCTTTCCTGGAAATTGGAAACGTAAGATGTTGGGCTTTCTGGGTGACTACATCCATAAGCAGCCACAGATCACATCTTTCTCTTCACGCTGGACGATGTACAGCTCGGACCCCCAATTCTCTGAGGGTGGCGGGTCCATCTCAGCAGTGACATGAAAGAAGTCTGCAGAGTGCCTTCTAGCTGACAGCTGGGGCCTGGGAACGGCACGTGCACCTGCTTTTTATTTCTTGCTTGGCACTCAGCCAGGTTACCTGAGTGCTCTACTTCTTGCAGCCAGCATTGGGTTCTGCCCTCCTAGGAGCTGTGACGGTAAAGAAAGGCAGCTGATTTCTGCATGTGGCTAGTGGAGCGACTGTCACTGCTTTGCAGCCACTCCTTGTAAATCTCTACAGGATACAAGCCCGTGTGTGTCCCCTGCAGTTCCAAGAACAATCTGCAGCAAACGCTGACAGGAAAGGCCATTATGGTCACTGATGTTCTCACCATCTGGAATGGTTACAGTTGTCAGGATCTGAGATGACTCACTGTGCGGAGGAACCTATCCTCTGATGGCAGTGCTAATCAGGAGGGATGAGGCCATCACTAAGAGCTGCTGCCTGAAGATACCCTGCAGATGAAAAAACGAGGGCTCTGATTTCTTTTGCCTATTTGAAAATGAAGTGGCTGTGAATGTCATCCTCATTTCCAGCGGGCCATCTTTCACACCAGGAGCTGTGCCTCAGGTTGCCTTCAGGAGCATAGGCTGTGTTTGTGTGGATGAGTCCTGGGCTTTCTGTCCCTCTTCTCTGTGGCCAGCTGTGACCTGAGAAACTTGGGCAATTCTCTCTCAGTAGCTTAGCCAGTTGGTGTGGCAAGAGCAATACAATCATCTATGGAAGCAATGTTTCTCACTGTCCCCTCCCTCTAGCATTTGCCCCACTGCCATTCTGGGCAGATCCTAAGCTCCCTCCATGGGCTCCCTACTGTCAGAGTCAGCCCTGTAGAAATTCTCCAGCAGTGACTAGAGGAAGGTGAACCCTGAAATTTAATTGTGCACGGTTGTGTTTGTCAGCTTCCCGCCTCAGTGAAGAGCCTGTGATGGTCAATGCAAAAAGAGAGAGGGGTTAGTTTGGCCCATGGTTTCAGGGGCCTCAGTCCATGGCATTTGGCCCTGTTGCTGTGGGCCTGTGAGAGGTGGAACATTGTGGCAGAAAGTGGCGGTGGGGAAGCTGTTCAGTCAGGAAGCAGAGATGGGAGGAAGAGGGTGGGCTTCTGGTGTCCCCTTCAAGGGCACAGCCCCCAAAGACTAGTGTCCTCCCCACTGTACCCCACTTCCCAAAGAGTCTACCTTTTTCCAAGAGCCCCCAGGATGGGAAACCAAAGCTTCAGCACTTGGGCCTTTGGGGGACATTCAGACTCAAGCCGTGCTGCCAGGTACCTGATAAGCCCTGAGACAGAGCAGATAGACACTGCAGGACACCTGCCATCAAAATGAACTCCAAACTTCACTGCAGGACTCCCCAAACGTGACGGTAAGGACTGTCATGTTTCTTTAGACCAGTGATCCATACAACCTTTTGGGCACCAGGGGCTGGTTTTGTGGCAGATAATTTTTCTCTTTCTCTATTTTCTTTGAGATACAGCCTCACTGTGTAGTTCAAGCTGCCTTTGAACTCACTATGTAACTCAGTATGGCTTCAAACTTGTGACAATCTCTGGCCTCAGCCTCCAAAGTACTGAGATTACAGGCCTGCACCGCCATGCCTGGCAGGAAGACAATTTTTGTGGCAGGAAGAGCTAGCAAGCTAGATCCATCTCATATGCAGTCCGCACTGGTGTTTGGCTCCTGTGAGAATGAATATAGTGCTGCACTGGATCCAACAGGAGCTCAGGTAGGAATTCAAGTAACGTGAAACAGCTGTAGATATGGGTGAAGCCCTGCTTTCTGGGGCCACAGCCTTTCTACTGGATAGTTTTTGTTTCAGGAGGAGCAAGCAAGCTAGGTCCGTCTCACCTCGAGTACTCCTGGCTGCTCAACTTTTACTGTATGGCCTGGTTCCTGACAGGCTGTAGATCCCTGCTGGGTGTCTGGAGGCTTCTGTGTGAGAAAAGCCACTATGAAGCAGCTGAGGGGTAAGGATGGCTACTTGCTTAAGTGGCTCATGGCCCACATGGGCAAAGAATTTCCTTGCCCCAGCATAGACGTGCTGGTCATATTGGGAGGCCAGAGTTTTCCATGGTGGAGGCTTCTGGAGGGAGGTACTTGGGGTGACGCTCACAGAAGCACCTGACCCACACAGTGCAGCCTCTTCTGTGGACCTGGTGGTGGCTTGGCACAAGGGGTCTAGTGAGGTGGGTCAGTTCCACTCCCACAGCTCCTGCAGGACTTCTCCTCGGGATGCCTTGACAGCAGCAAAGGAGCAGATTTGGAGAAGCCAGCTTTCATGATTTCTATAATACAGTGACCTTAATAAGTGTGGACTCTAAAGGTATGGGGACTCACAGAGTTGCCATTAAAAGTCCTTAGTCATGAAGGAAATCTAGGCCTCATCTGGCCTCTTGTGGCATTAATGATCTGCTGGTTTCATAAAGGCTTTGTTTCCTAGTGCAGCTCTAACAACTGACCACCAGCTGGGTATTATAAAATCAAATGAAAATATTCTCTCACAGTTCCTGGAGGCCAGAAATCCAAAATCAAAATGCCACTTCCTTTGAGTCTCTGAGGAGAACCCCTGCCAGCCTCTCTCCTGGCCTCTGTGACTGCTGCCATCTTGAGCATTTCTTGGCTTGAGGATGTCGAATTGGTCTTCACCTTCTGCTTGGCACGGCCTTCTCTCCACGTCTCCGTGCCCTTTCTTCTCCCCCTAAGGACATTTGTCTGTGAGCTTAGGGCCCACCTTCCATGTGAAGTCCGAATAATCCTATCTGCAGATTCTTAATTACCTCTTCAAAGGCCATTTTTCCAGTTAAGGTCAAAGGTGACAAATGTAAGACTGTGAACACACTTTCAGGGCCATAACTCAATGCTACTGCACCTATTGTCTGCACATTTTTCCATTCTAGGCTTTTCTAAGAAGCTTCGTGGCTCTTAAAATGATTTAAATTATATAACTAGAAAGAGATGCTCCCCTCTTCCCCCAGTATGTAGGACAATACTGCCTGATGCTAACTGTTTTTACACCAAGAGTACATTCCCCGTCTCCACAGCTTGATCTTCCAGCCTTCGCACATGAGGCTTGATTCTACTGGGCTACTTTTTCGTGGCAAAGGAAACAGCTACCTTCTGCTCTGTCTAGTGGGAAGACTGTGACCCTAGCTTGGTCCTTTCCCAGTGCAGGGAAAGAAGGACCTGACTTTTCCCCTGGAGGTGGTATCCCATGGTGTCTGTTTCCTTTTTTCCTTTCAAAGGGTCCCTTTTAACCACTTCATGTCCACTGCCATGTGGCAGCTACCTCTTCCTGTCCTCTGATCTTTTTCCCACCTGCTTTAGATCTTTAATGTCCTGCAAGGCCGGGTGTTCAATGTTGAGTCCCTAGTCCATGGCACAGGTGGAGGTGGAGCCACTGGGAGGCAGGCTTTGATGGACAGGAGTGAAGCCATCAGTGCACTCTAAGGGGGCGGGGCATGTTGGAACTTCTGCCCTCTGTCTTTCTCTGTCTCTGTCTTTCTCTGCCTCAGTGTCTTTCTGTTTCTGTATGTCTTTCTGCCTGCCTGCCTATCTGTCTGTCTGTTTCTCTCTTTCTCTCTGCTTCCCAGCTACCATGGGTAAAACAGGTCTAGTGTTCCTTCCGTGGTACACTGTGCTGACACCGGCCAAAGCAACAGGCCCAAGCCCCGCAGGAACTGAAACCTCTGAAATTATGAGCCAAATGAACCCCCCCCTCTTTGTTTTTTAATAAGTTTTTTGTCTCCAATTTTGGCTAACCCACCATCTTTCTCCTTCCTTGGCCTGCCTGGCCTTACCGAGCTGCTTAAGAACCCTGTTGTCAGAAAATCTACCAACATTCTTCATGCTAACATAAAAGCTTCCATAGAATGTAATTGTTACCAAAGAAGCTCCCTAGATTCTCACAACTGACCTGTTACTAGTATTATCCACACCTCACAGACAGTCCCATGGAGGCCTGGGGCTGTGTACCCTATATCTAGAAGGGAGCAGACTAGGATATAAGCACACAAAGCTGAGCTTGAGGGCCTCATTGCTCTCAAAATACCTCCCAGTTGGACCACAGAGGGACAAGCCCCACCGAAGCTGGCAGCCAGAAGACCATCCCCTGCTTCCCTGTGTCCTGTAGCCCTCAAGGCCACTGCCCTTGAGGCCAAAGCTCACCCTCAGCACACATAGGGCCAGGCACAGGTACCTCACTTTACCCTGACTTGATTCCTTACTGCACATTGGGCCTGGGCCGAGGCTATAGAAGCAAGCCTTAGCAGAAACCAGAGAGATGGCAAGCTGCAGGATGTGTGGGCTCATGGGGTGGGCCTCCAGGCCTTGCTCCTGGGCTGTCCATGTCCTTGATGGGGGCATCCTACTCCCTCTTGTGATGGGCAGAGAGAAAAAACTATATCCGCACAAGAAGCCACAGTTGCCAGAACTGTCTTCAAGCCCTGCTGTCTTGTCTCTGGGTCTCCGCTGTCCATCAGCTTCTTCTGAAGAGCGCCTTCCCTGGACAGGGTTATGTGTCCCATACCCCTGCATGGACACACTCGACCAACAGGGGATGGGGCTTTACCCAGGCCATCAGCTGAAGCCCACATAATAATGCAATACCCTCACCCTGGCCTCACCTAAGATCTGCAGATGGAGGAGCACAAAAGGAAGGGACTCTCCCCTCTTCTCTGTGTTGAGTGGAGCAGCTTCTGGTCATGAAAACAGTCATCTCTGCCTCCCTAACTTCTCAATATGGGCTCATTCTCATCCCTATCAGCCATTTACTCAGTGATACTCACAAAAGGACTTACACTCAAGAGATTAAAGGGAAAAGAAACTAAATGTATGAGCCTGGTGCAGTGGAGCACACCTGTAATCCCAGCTCCAAGAGAGGCTGAGGCAGGAGGATTGAAAACTTGAGTCCCATTAGGATCCTGTCTCAAAATAAAAAAGGTTGGGGATGCAGATTAGTGGCAGAAGAACCCCAGATCAGATCACCAGAATCATTTTTTTTTAAAAAAAGGAACTAAATTTACAGAGGCATATTTGTATTTCATGGTCTCACGGTGAACCTGCAGCATTAGCCATTGAGCTGAACATTTGGCAAGTGAACTTGACGATACCACTGGCAGGAAAGTAACACCTGGCCCCGGCAGGTGGCCTTGAGGTCACCTCCCCCTTGAACCTGGGCCATTGTCCAACCCTAGACCATTTGCAGGCAGCCTTCTGGCCACCTGCAGGAAAGACCCCAGAAGAGTGCCCAGTACCTGGTGCAGGGTGCGGAGAAAATCACTTGGCTCTGTGCACCCGGCCCCAGACCTCACCCTTGGCTTCTGCTTCTGGATGGCAAGTGTGGCTTCTCGGAACTGTGGCTGCGAGCAAGAGGGCTGTCTCCTTACTTTGGTTTTGTTTCTTCCCCAAGTAGAACCCTACTTGTGAGTTTGAAGTAAACACAAGTTGTACATCATGTGCTGAAAATAAATTTGGCTTTTCACTCATTTCTGGTCTAAAGCGGCAGCTTACTATCGTAATGATGATGCCGTTTCAGGGTCAGTTTCTTCAAAAGACCAAGAAGACTTCCTCAAAAATTCCACTTAAAACTCTACTCACCTTCAGTTGGGAAATTGGCTGAAAGGAAAGCAATGGAATCAGCTGTCAGGGGCTACCTGCAGCTTCCTGCAGATTTAAGAAAGATGTTTACAAAAGGAAGGTTACTTGGGTTTCGAGTTCAGCAGCAGGGAAAAATGTAGTCACTCAAAGTAGGAGTAAAGAGAGAAAGGAGGTTTATAGATAAGTCTGGGAAACAATCATCAAGCCCCAGATGTGTCCTCTGAGCCAGGCTGGTAGCTGGCGGCTGACCTGAACTGCCTGACACAGCAAACCAACGGGGGCCTCTTCACATCTTTATGCCTCCCTAGCACCTTTCCAACTCATACAGGTGTGGAGATTTGTCACTTTTTTTTTTTCTTTTGGAGATGGTTTTGGAACCTCAAGTGGACAGGTTGTATTAACCACTGGGACTACTGCTTGCGGGCATTATGAAGGTCCAGGACTCACAGCGCTGGTCCTTGCTTGCTTGCTTTTTCTTCCTTGAGCTTTTGTTTGGCCTTATTGCTAATTAAATTTTCCTTAGCATCCTGTCTTCACTCTGGGCTGTCTGCCAAGCCTTGAGCCAGGAGAGCTAGATTCAAAGCTCAGACCTGCCTCATGCCGCGGCGTGATCATGGAGTCGTCACCGACACCCCTTCTGCGCCTCATTTCCTCTTTGGCAACACAGAACCCAGGAGACAAAGAGTTTTACATTTGATGAGATGCTAGGTGCTGTCTCTTTGTCTTGGTTTTGGAGATGTAGGCACTGAAAATCAGAGAAGTGAAAAAAACATTTTACCCAAAACGTCCACCTCCCGAAGTCGAGTGTACAAATGAGTTCCCAAGCAAAGGAGATAACAAGGACTTACACAATTCTCTGAATTCAGATTCGCCTTTGGCAAAATATTGAGGTCAGTGAAGCCTGTTTGTTTCCCTTCAGTTCTGCACTTAATCCTGAATACCACTCACACTAGAAGCCACTATTTGCCAAGAGGGACTGGAAATGCACTCACAATGTGTTTAATGTGACATTTGACACTATGCAGGACAACTGTATTGCTATGATTCTGGAAATGCAATGCAGGAAGTATTGTTAGTTAAATAACTGTTAGCTATATGAAGTTTGCATGCCTTGTCTTAGCTTTTCACTGCTATAATAGTGCATGATACAATGATGCCTGGAGAAGAATGAGCTAGGTGTTGGCAGCTTAGAAAACAATCGTGGTGTGACAGTCATTATCTATTCCTCTGGAAGTTTGGTGAGCACTCAGAAGGCAACCCAGCATGAAACAAAGTTAATTTAGAAACTTCAGGTGAATGCAATATGACTTGCCTTCCACTCACAGTTCAAAACTGCTTGCTGAAATTCTTTTTTATCTTTTTTTTTTTCTTTTCTTTTTGAGACAGGGTCTCACTATACACTTCAGGCTGGCCTTGAGCCTACAACAATCCTGCTTCAGCCTCCTGAGTGCTGGGATTCCAGGCATGCACCATCAGGCCTGGCTGGCCTAAATTCTTAAAGCAAATCTAGAAATACACCTTCATTCAGAGCTGTAAGCAAGATTCTCATTGGCAGGGACTCTTGACAGATGCAGAACCGGCAGCCCTAGAAACAATTTTAAAGGAAACATTTTCCTGGTCCCAGCATATTTTGAACTAATTGAAATAGAATGGTGTCTGGGCTTTTAAAAAAATTATTTATTTATGTATTTGGTATAGGGTCTCTCTATGCATATCGAACTTGTAGTGATCTTCCTGTCTCAGCGTCCTTCCTGTCACAGCACTGGGACTACAGATGGGTATCACCACACCTGATTTTGGTGGCCTGAATGACACACCCAGGATTCCAGGGCCAGCATGGCATGGAACCATCAAGCTACCTCTCCAGCCTGGATATTTGTATTAGTTTGAACTTGCAGATTTTTATCAATCTGTATTGACAGAGCACATGGGTCACATGGGTTTCCCATGGAGACAGTCAATAGCAACGTGTTCAGGAGAGTTAGAATCCTGGCTGAGGAGATGACCACTTGGTGATGGTTGCATGACACTGACTCTGTCTCACATCACGGAGCATCGAACTGAGGAGGAGTTACACTTGTGGCTGTGAGGTGAATATTTCCACAGATGCACGGAAGTGCAGCTGGTATTCTGGCTAATTCACAGGACAGTTTGTTTTTGTTTTGGTACTGGGATTCAAACTCATGACCTTGCCCTTGCCAGGCAGGCACTGTGCTGCTGAGCTGTATCCCTGGCTCACAGCATAGTTTCCAGAGCATTCTCTGTGGGATAAAGACCCCATCTTCTCCATCCTTACTCTGCTCATACAAAGCCAGAATCCCTCATTGATTGGCCCTGGTCAGAATGTGCAGAGCAAGGGTGCCCTATTGCACACAGGTCAGAAGGCCAGACGTCCAGGGCACAGCCAGGGTAGATGAATTGGGTTCTCCAGAGGAGCAGAGTTAGCTGAAGATGTAAGTATGTACTCAAGCATATTTGAATATGTAAAGACATACATTGTTAAGGAGATTCAGAGATTCATTGGATTGGCTTGTAGGGCCAAAGTTTGACTAATCCCATAGTGCCTGCCTGGAGACTGGGGAGCCAAGGAAAGCAACAGCTGCTCCATCCAGGAGTCTGGAACCCTTGGAACAAGAGGGCCCAGTGGCACTGCTCAGTGCAAGGCTGGAGACTTGGAGGTCCCCTGAGGATCTACTGATACAAGGTAATGCAAAAGGGCTGAAATGTCTGTCCCACCAGGCCCCTGGCCTGTGGGATGCCACCACCCACACGCAGGGCAGTCTTCCATTCAGTTCTCTGGAAACACCCCCCCAGACATACACAGAAGCACGTTTTCCCAGTGTGCGAGGCGTCTCAAAAGCCAGTGAGGATAACTAAGATTAGCAATCCCAGTGGAGACCAGGAAGGTGGCCGGAAGGGATGAAGGGAGGCAGGCTGCCCTGGTCTAGGATCCCCCCATCTGCTCTCTAGGAAGAACCAGACCTACCACTGGGAAAAAGTGGTGCGAGGCAGGCTGGCGGCAGGTGTGTGCTCCTCACAGGCAGCTGTGCACAGCCAGTGGATGCAGAAGCATGATTTCCAGTCCAAAATCTGTAAGTGCCTTGATGTTCAGTTACTTACATCGTTTGATATAGAAATCCCACCTCTAGGAATCTGCCTTAAGGAACCACAGAAGTATGCTAAAACCACACACAAGCTGATGCACTGAAGACTCACCTATAACCACACAAAAAGCCAAGCCACTAAATGATGAGTATGCACAACATAGTGAGGGAGAAAGCAGAACACAGGCTGGATAATGGCAGAATGTTAGCCGTTTAATGATGCGAAGCACACCAGGAGCTCAGTCGTTGTCTTGGAACACATTTGTTTCTGTTTTGAAAGATTTCTTATTCTTCAGCATTTCTATATTGAATGCCATTTACTTTGATAATCAAGAAAAACCCATCAAATGTTAGTTTCTAAAAATTTGCAACCACCTTGCACGAGAAATCTTGCCAATACAAAGAACCACAGAATCTACTCCTCCCTTCCTTATAAATGCATCGATTTACCTGTTGGCTGCCTATTAATTTGAAAAGAAGCCGCAAGGGGCGGGCAGGCACCTCCCCCGAAATACAGTGTGTGTGGCTGAGGGTGCAGCTTCCTTTGATGGAATATTGCTAAACGACGAAATTCTATCTCCCACAAGAAATTATTTCTGCTGGCTGTGCAAACGTCAGGCTGGAGCCTGCCCTTGGAGAGGCGGCTGCATTACTAAGTATTTGTAAAATCAGCAATGCCTATGCATGATCCGTCACAGTGGCTGATTTTACAAGCTCTTCACGATGGGCGTCTGCACATAGAAAGCCATAGCTCAGAGCTTATTTAACCTATTGAGATTCTTTCTTATTTCACGTTTTGCCATTTTGGGAAGGGTGTCATTTTACCCAGGGGAGAATGCTCTCTGTGTAAAATGGCTTCATAGACACATGAGAAAGCCACATATTACCCTAACCTTGCTGTAATCTTGCCTACCTTTTCTGCCTTGCCTTCAGCACCCTCCACCCCCATAGCTCCTGCACTCTAAGGTAGGGAACCCTGTCTCTGCACTGTGCCTAGTGGGTGTGGGACTGTGTTTCCAGAAGGAAGTGAGTTCCAGCTGGGGAGCTTTTCAGGCTCACGCCATGACATTCCTGTCCAGTTCTCTTTAAGAATTCAGGGCTCCTCCCTAGAAGGGACACCTGCACACATCCAAGGCCTTACTGGGTGCTCAAAGCTAGGGCTCTATTCTCAGAACATCTTATTAGTGACCTATGGCCAAGCCAGCATTTGGTGAGCCCAGGTCCCTGTCACCTGCTGACTTGACATCAAGTCATTTCATATAATTAGCCAGTGGTGAGAGTTCTGAATCACAAGACAGTATATGAGGTAAAGTCCTCCAATGTGCATCCTGTCTCCTTTTTTTCCCAAGGAACTGATGGTGCCCATTTTACCCCTTCAATCATTTTCTGGGGTTGCAATGTTCTAAGGAAATTAATTTTGGCATTAGCGAAGTTAATAAAACATTGCAAAAACTTACAAAACTGCTTTATATTTCTTTTAAATTACAATGCAAAAGAATGAACCACTGAGAGCAATATTTCTTAGCCAATTAAGATAAGCCCATCTGATAACATGGACAGCCTTTTCAACATGCTGAAAAGGTCATATCCTCAAAGATTCTGACCTAGAAAGTATTGGGTGAACACTACATATTTGTGTATTGAAAATGTTCTGCTGTGGGATGATTGTACTAGAAAAATAGTGGAAAAATGAGACAATTATCATGCGATTCACTGTTAGTACTATACTTCCTAAAGATTGGTATGTTCTCTCCTGTTACACTTTGCTGCTGCTGTACTGATCTCAAGTATCCCCCAAAGACCCATGTCCTGAAGGGTGGTTGCCAGCCTGTGCTACTGGGAGCTGGTGGAACTTCTTGGAGGCAGGCTCTCGTGTGAGGGAGTTAGGCCACCATGGGGGTCCCTGGGAGGGGATATTAGGATCTGGCCTCTTCCTCTTTGTCTAACTTTGTTTCCCAGATGCTATGAGGTAAGGAAATCACCTTTACCACACATTCCCCATCAGGATGTGCTGTGCTGTCAGGGGCCCATCGTGGTAGAGTGAAGCACCGCAGACTGAATGATCTGAAACGGAGCTGATATAAACCTTTCCTCTTGAAGATTTAAGTGAGGCCTGGTGATACAGCTCCATTGTAGAACACTTGCCTGGCAAGCTTAAGACTCAGAGTTAGCCTTCAGTGCTACGAAATAAATACATACAGCTGGGTGATCAAGAAGACAGCTATCTTAACACGAAGCAGAAAATTTCTCCCATATTAACAATGTCTTTCATATATGAGCAGCTCATTCTGGCCATGATTTTCCAGGTTGAGGCTCAGTGCCTTCTGTACCCTGGCCAGAGTATGACAGATTCACATTTCCTAGTCACTAGCACAGTATTATTTCTAGGGAAATTAACTATGAGCATAAAAGCCTAGCCAAGGGCACAAAAGGCAAAGGCAGACATATCTGAAGATGCCCAGAAAGACAACGGCAGATGTCCATGAAGATGTCCAGATGTGCAAAACTGTGACCCTAAATATTCTAAATATGATTCATCTATTCAGAGGAAGGTAGAATTAAAAAATATTGTGTAAAACTTTAATTCTCTCACTTCTGTTCTACATAGATCTATCCTATGTTCAAAGTTATCAAAACACCATCAGACAAGGTCAGCGAGGCAGTGCTGCCTAGGGTTTTTATGCACGTGATCAGCCCTATGAAAAAGTTGTTAAACTACTAGTCAGGTAGTAAAAGTTCAGTTAATACAAAGGAAAGTGTTGCAATCAAAGAATTATTTCTTTATTAACTTAAACACACAGAGCAGTAATTGTGTGTTACCATTACTTCATGGCCACTGGTTCCATCTTTCTGGATTGAGCCCTCAGAAAAGGTCTCCATAGTTCCTGCTATGAAGGAGGAACACAGATTCATTTGCAAGCCACAGTGCTCGCCAAAACAATGGTGCTTTGTAAGGTCTGTGCAAATACAAAGTGATCCATACAGAAGTCAGGATTTATATTCCCAGCAAAAGAGATATTACCAACTTGAATGCACTTTCAGGTTTCTCAGGTGGTTTGCTTTCCTACCTCTTATCTAACTGGGGTAGGGGAGAAGGACAGGGTTCCACAGAGTATCCTCAGGTGGGGTAATGGCAATAGCCAGGCGAGTAATTCCCTTGAAGATGAGATGAACCGAGATTTCTTCATGCTCAGAGCCAACTCACAGCTCCCAGCTGAAGGCTGCCCGAACTCACCACTGCACGGCATGTGTGCCCAGCTCTCATGTCTGCCCCAGATCTTCCCAGGAAAGCCAATGCCGAGCAAGGGCAGCAGGATCACGTCATTCACACTTGAACTCAATGCAATGAGCACATTCGTTTGTCCTCATTATGTTCAGGGTTGCGGGCGTTGACTGACATGCAGAGGCAGCTCACTGGGGCGGCCAGGGAGGCCGGAGCCCATGGTGGGCTGGACAGTTGGCTCCCCTCGCAGTTCCCAGCTTGCAGCCATGGAGCCCAGATCCCCGGTGACCATCAGTGACAAGAGGTATTTCGGTAGGTGCTTTCCAGCTATGATTTCTGAAAGCCTCTGGGGTCCCAGCAAGTGCCCAAGGCTACCTCAGGAGTCAGGAGGAAGGCCAGACTCAGGCAAAGCCTGTGGACTCTTGTTCCACTTCAAACAGGGCTCCTTGGATAAGGCCCTTTATGTACAGAGTTCTAAATATGACTAATTTGGAAGACATGAAGAGCACAGGACTGGCAAATCTTCATGTTCATCCACAGCTGATGGTAGCAGAGGCTATAAGGCTGACTCTGGGACCAGCTTGGCTGGTCTCTCCTAGAGCCCTCATCCCTCCTAGAGCTCTGAGACTTTGGACTTGTTCACTTCCTTGGGCCTCAGTTTCCTTGTCTGTAATGTGTCAGAGGTAGCAAAGCTGATTTCAAAGGACTAACATGAGGATTGAGTTGCTATATATGAACCCCCTGGGTCAGAGTCTGGCACACAAACAAGGGTTTCTTATTATTATTGGCCCAAGCTAGCAGAAGGCTTCCAAGCCAGAATTACTAACAAAGCCACAAAAGGGAGCGCAGAGGAGTGCACTGCTTCCAAGTAAAGGTGCTTGGGAGCATAATTGGATTTGCTGAAAGTGCCTTTTTAAACAGTACTGTGGGCTTCTGATTCACATTTGGGAAGAAAAGCAGAACAGAAGGTGATAAATTCCTTTATGGAGAAGCTTGGCAGGAGAGGCAGATGTAACTGTAAAGTTAATTGGTGGCTGGGAGGTGGAATTCTGGGCGGAGGAGACCGAGGCATGAGCATGTTCTCGTTCCCACTCTGCTTTATGGTGATTGCTTCATTAGGGATTCTGAAAAGCTAGTGTTGGGTGGCTGCTGGACCCGGCTTTGCCCAGACAGGGATGATGTCAGCATCTTGTTTGTAGAGTTCTGCGTCCTCCGGAGGGCTCTGAGAGCTCGTGGAGCGTCTCCAGGCTGCCTGGCTGCACTCTGAAGACTGAATCCCCCTGGAATCTTGTGCACTCCAGCACACCCGTCGGGGTCAGTCTGGATGCTTGTTATGGTTCTCCCTCCAAACGCGAGGGCCTAAAGAGCAGCCCATCAGATTCCTTGCGCAGGCCTCTTTCCCAACCTTCCTGCGCTGGGTCTCTGAGAATTCTGCTCCATTCTTCAAAACTCTCCTTAGATTCACAAGGGATGAATCTCCTTAGATTCACAAGCAAGAAAACCCTCCAGGCATGTACTGGGTTTAAGGCACAGAATTTGACGTTGTAAAAGGTATCATTTTAGGTATCGCAAAAAGAGAAACAGATACCTGCTTATTAAACTCTCACACAAACTTTCTCCTTTGTAATCAGTTTGAAAATGCTCATTTAACTTAGGTGGGACTTTTCTTTCTTAATATATATCACTCTTCAAAAGGAATCTGTATGACTAGGATATTGCTAAAACTTTTAAATATGCAGAATCTGTCGCTGAATCACATTTTGACCTCCAGCCAGCAATCTCTGCTTTTTATACACAATGCTAATTCTCTGTTGCACCAGGAGCCATGGCTATGTCCAATGCTAATGCTTTCAGAAGACAGTGTAAGTGGCCTGGGGACTCACCAGTCCAGGGTCAACCAGGTCCACATCTCAATGGAACTGCCAAGACAGGCTTGTGCTTGCAGGCAGGGGCAACCCCTTTGTGACTGTCGGCAGGCAGTGGCAGCTCTATGGTGTGTCCCAACTAGGGGAGCATTTTGATGCGAAAACAAAAAAACATGCATCTCCAAAGCCATGACATTGGTAATCCAGGCTTCTATTTGTTGCTCTAGGAGGGTGAATTTAAGTGTCAGAAAACTTTTTAAGAGTTACTAGAAAGCCCCCTCATTCTCTGACTGAGAAGATGCCTGCTGAATCTTGGCTTTGGCCAAGAACTCAATAATTCCCCCAAATAGGGTAGAAGGGAAAAGGTGAGAATCTACCCAAGGAGGGGTCGGCTGTCCTCACAATGTGCTTTGCATTGTGCCCACGCATCTTCCCTTCAGCTAGAGCTGTTTATTGGCATGAAGGTGTTGCTATTCCTTGTTAAGAAATAACAACCCCTACAAAGGTCACTCAGCGGTTTCTGCTGCCTGATTGATGGCTTCTCCCTCCTAGGGTGGGGATTCAGCAGAGGTTTATTTAAAGGAGCCAATTTTTAAAAAGAAAATTCTCATAACATTTCAGCAGCATAGAACTTAGATCACAAAAGAACATGCTTCTAATTCTATGAGATGTCTGGAATAGACAAATCTACAGAGAGAATGCTGTTCGCTGTTGCAGGGGCTAGGGGAAACGCAGAAATGCAGAGTGTGGCTCCTCATGGAGACGGGGTTCTTTCAGAGGCAAACCCATTCCGAAACTGGATTGTAACGATGGCTCTACAACCCTGCAAAGATACTAAAAACATGTGCACAGAGTGTACAGTTATGCACTTCCAATGGTCAGTTGTATGTGAATTCCATCTCAACAAAGGCATTTAAAAAAACGCTTACAATGTGTTATGTGTACATACACAATCTAAGCAAGTTCTCTTACATATATTCCACTGATGAGCAGAATGCCAGAAAGTGATAGGGAAGATTTGGCTGCTCCTGAAGGAGCCCATAATCAAAGGGGAGCAGGAAAGGGAGGCAATGTGTGAATGCTGCTGCAGGGCAGAACATGTGCTGAGGGGGCTTTGAGGGCAAGTCTCACTGAACACAAGATCTGGCTTGGCCTTGGAGGCATCGGAATGATAGGTAGGAAAGGCACAGAAGGACAGCAGAGTCTAGAGGCTGCTAGCTGACATGGGTCAGCACTGTTGGAAAGAAGGCCCAGCTCAGGGATGCTTATGGGGGTAGCCACGGAGAGCCACTCTAGAGTTTATGAACAGAGGGCCCAGACAGATGTGGTGGTACACATCTGTGATTCCAGCACTTTGGAGGCTGAGGCAGGAGGAGCGCACTTTATAAGGATAAATGATCCAGCACTCTCGGAGGATGATAATTGCAAGTTTGAACCCAGCCTGGGCAACTTAGTAAATGAATGAAAAGGTACGTGGAGGGTGAGAATGTAGCTCAGCACAGATGCTGCAGGTTCAAGTCCCAGCACCGCAATACACACAAGCAGATGAGACGGCTGAGGAAGAATGCTCCATGCCTCCTTTTCCTTAGCTCCTCAGCTCTTACCTTAGGGTCAGAAGCATTCACATGCCACTAACAACAAGTCCCACAAGCATAAAGTAAAGCCCAGAGGCAAGGGCAAACCCCGCGCCCTGCTCTCGAGGGGCCACTACTCCCTGGTCTGCCCTCCTGGAATCTGGATTGCAGTCAGCAGTTGAGTTCATGACAGACCATTCTTTCTTTAATAAAACCTGTTGATAGTTTTTTCACCTCAGTTTTAAAAAGATCCTCAAACAGGCAACAATTGAATTGAATTTGCAAATAACAATATAGAGTGAACCAAGCAATCAACCTACTAAAAATGTATATGGAGTGAACATGTAAAGATTCAGTGTTGTTCTGGAATTGGTTTTTGATCCTCTTGCCCTAGGATTTAATGTGATTCTTAACCTGATGTCTCTGAGGCCAATGCATCTTTGTGGCCTTTCAGGATGGCTTTTCCCTCCCTGGATTTTCCAGTAACCCCCCTCATAGGCCTTCTGCTGGTCTATGTCCATGTTTGCTGTCATCAGAATGGTTTCTTCCTTGCATGAAGGCTTTTCCTTCACTCCCTGCCTCCACCTGCAATTCCCATAGCACTACTTCTGGAGCAGAACCTTTGTCAACTGTGCTTCTGTCTCTAGCCAGATATGTCTGTGTGGGCAGCAGAGGTTGGAGCTCCCCCTGTCAATATCCATACACTGTCAATATCCATTCACCTTGTACTGAGCTGTCCCTGCAAACCCTCAGAGAAGTAGAGAGGATGTTGATAATTGATTTCTGTATTGCAGTTAAAAACACTCCTGCCCAACCCAGGATATAAACACCATGGTTTTGCTGTTCAACACCTTCCTCCTTTTGGGGAGATACAGAGGATGATACCCCAGCTTCATGTGTATTATTAGGCAAGCACTTCAACAACACTGAGCTACATTCCAAACCCCTGCTGGGCCTTTGCGCTTGTAAGAGTTGTTCAGCTTCTGTTCTGAGGAGTTTTAGCATGAAATGTGTTCTCCTTTCGTCACAGCCTTGCATCTTAAGAAGCCCTGGAGATTCTCTCTCTCTCTCTCTCTCTCTCTCCCCCCCCCCGTGCCCCACCATGTACACCGCTTTTGCTTTGGGCATTGTCACATCTAAAGGCATCTGAAGGCATAGCTGAGAGGCTCTGCAAGGGCCTTCTTAATCTCTCAGCCCAGTTCTCCTTAGTCCTGATGATGCACTCGAGTCGTGTCCTTCTGTGACCATTTGACACATATTAATGCAGTGTTGTACCATGGACACGTATATCATTAATTCAAGCAGCAAATCTTCCTGTCTCTGCCACAGTGGTGATGGTCAAATATTGATGCACTTACTTTTTGAAAAAAGAGAAAATAAAAGAATATTGTTAAAATGACTTGCCTTCCAGTGGTACAGCACCGTTCACTAAACACTTTTTCTTTCAAAATATTTGAATAACTTACACCTAATTCATGCTAAGCGATATTTGAAACTGGTCCCCAAATTAACAAAATGGAAGGAATTCAGTGTTCAGTGTATGTGTGTGTGTGTGTGTCTGTGTCCCTTTGTGTGCTGTCCATGTGCTCCACAGTGAGCTTCACCCCAGCCCTCGAGCTGGATAGTGTCTAAAAATGTGTTCTTCACTAATCATGGATGATTGCAAACTGTAAGGGGGTTCCAGGTGTTTGAACATCTTATCGGAACCAGTTACAGGATGATAACCACACTTCATCCCTTATTCTGCCACATCAAATGGCATCTTTATTCCTGGTGCTAACTGAGCAAAAGCAACCCAAGCTAACGCCATTATGAGCTGTTATCTCTCCCTGTAAACATCAGTGAAAGAAGGCTCTGGATTTCTGCTCCAATGGCTGCTCTGTGATTATTTCCAGGTACATCTTCACTCTTGATGTGAAGAGGAAAAATGGCAGGGAGCCACTCTGATTGGCAGGGTGAATAGTGCAATATATGAGCTCTGGAGGAGGTTTGTGGAGGTACTGATGTGTGAGAACAGACAAACTGCCCTAGGAAGTGGGTATCATGAGAGAAGTAAAAGTGCTGGCTTGAGCCCTATCTGGGAAATACCACCATTTAAAGACTGTGATATACAGGACAAGCTAGTGAGGAAGCCCAAGGAGGCACAGATGGAGGTGAAGACGGAGCTGGGCACAGCAGCATACACCTTGATCCTAGAACTCTGGGGCCTTGAGGCAGAAGGATCAACCACGTGAGCCCAGCCTGGGCAATTAATGACCTGGCAAGACTCTCAAAATAAGGAAAGGGCTGGAGATGTAGCCCAGTGCTAAGAACTCGAGTTCATTCTCCAATACTAGAAGATAAAGAAGAGGAAGAGGAGGAGGATGAGGAGAAGGAGGAGGAGGAGAATGAAAGGAGATGAGGAGGAGGAGAAAAAGAAGAATGAGGAGAGGGAGAGAAAGAAGAAGAGAAGTAGCAGAGGGAGGAGGAGG